>PVKM010007195.1:0-42075 GCA_004027735.1 Carollia perspicillata | reverse complement strand
GATATCACCTGACAGCCTACCAAATGCAAAAAGTCAGGGGAGAGAAGGAATCAAAGACCAGAAGGAAACGGCAGAGGAAGGATAGGGGAAGGCGGTTTATGACAGAAGATTTATTCATCACTCAAATATTTATTGAACACTTTTTATAGAACAGGCATGGTACTATGACTAGGTTATCAGAATTAAGGCATAATCAATGCACGTGGGGAATCCACATTTTAAATAATGGAAACATCAGAGCCATACATCAAATAATTATATTAAATGTCAAAATGTGATACAAGGCATTTAGAGACATCGCCAGTGCCTCTGCATTCACTCCCGCCGGCTTTTCTGACCTACAGCACATCCCAAAGTGGCTGTTGTCAGTGTCATCAATAACACCAGTGGTGCTAAACCTACTATCTTTTAGACTTCATTACTAACAAATAGCATTTGACCCAGTGGACAACTTCTAACTGAAACATTCTCTTCTTGTGCCTACTACATACCACGTACTCTGATTTTCCAACAACCTCTCCAGTTCTTTCATTTCCCTATCTTTTGCGAGCTCATCTCCTCTGGAAAATCATTAAGTATTATGATTTCTCCAAGACTCTTTCCTGTGCTTACTTCTCTTCTCCATACTCTTGGGCAATGTCTCTCAACCTCTGGCTTCAACTACCTTTAATAAACTAAGAACATCTAATTTTTTCCAGGCAGATTTCTTCCCGTGAAAACTATGTGAAATGCCTTGCTCTCCCAGATGATACCCATTCATGGTTAACCACACCCTTGCTGCGGCACTTACTCAATGAGTATGTGTCTGTCTAAACCCATCAGCATGTCTTCAATGTTTAACATGGTGTCTGGCACATGGTAGGGGTTCGCCATTTGCTCAGCTGTTGCCTGGAATTGGGGCAGGGCTTGTGGGGAGGGTGGGCAGCATCATTCCACCTATGGGGTGCTGGTCACTCTGCCTGGCATGGTGCATACAGGATGCATGACCGCACAGGTGAGCTGGGATAGTTAATTAATAGAACCACTTTTCAGATGTTAATCTCTTAATTTTGAGAGGGTTAGATAAGATGGCGAAAAAGAAGTATATATGGGATTTAACATAGATGATTTTAATTTTTTTCTGTTTTTCTATACTATCAGAATTTTTTACATTGTATATATACTGTCTTTACAGTTGGGGATTTTAAAAAACTAAAGTTTTTTTTTGAGGTTTGCTTTATATATTGATAGGGCAAGAGAGAGAGAAAGTACTGGTGTGTGTACGTACACATGCGCACACAGGGTAGTGATGTGAAAAAGAAAAATGCGAACTACTAATAGGAGTTCCAGGAGTTGGAATTCCAGGAGTTAGAACACACTTTTCCTCAGTAAATAGTATTGCTCAAATTGCTTTTGTTTCTAAGTGACTTTTAGGGAAGAAGAGATCAAAGAAAAATTATTTATTGAATGAGCAAAGATAAGTATTTGGAGATAATAAATATGATAGCAACATATGCCCTTCTGAATTATAACTCAGACTATAATCTTTGCTGATGGTGCTAGACACTGACATCCTAGTCAACCAATTCAAACCGTTAAAATAAACAACCCCTTATGAAAATGAAAATTGAGTATTACATTGGAGAAATCAAAATCATGTTTTATCAAAGGCAATTTGTCTATTATCTGACAGCCTTGGAAAACAATGGGGATATTACATCTCTCACATTAAAATGAAAGGCAGCAGCTTGTTTACACACTATAGTAATATGGAAACCACAGGTCATTCAGGAAAAAACCTGCTAATTCTATATGCAGGCACTGCTGATTTCTTGTCCCTTGTATTCTTACAGGGGTAGGAGAAGAGCACATTTCTACAGTAGTTAATGGACCACAGAAGAAAGCAGTACTAAAATCTTCCTTTGTTGGTACAAGAGAGAGATTCTACAGTGTAATCTCAAGGGCCAAAGTGTTAAAATCATGAGTGGTGCCTGCTAACCATGAGATCCTCCTTCTCCAGGGTCAGAGCCAATGGCCACCGACGCCTTCCATCCATGAGGTTTCCCACTGAGGTTTTCTTTATGTGTTTGGCTGAGTTATATAAGGTGGCCACATCCTAGATTCTCAGATATGGCACCAAACATCATCGATGTATTTTGATAAGCACAGATTTATTTAAGGGACCTTTGGTCTCTGCCTCTGTGATAAGGAAAGTAGCCATGAATTCTGAGCATGCTCATGTCTATATCTTGGTCATGGTTGTTACATGAGCATGAGTATAGCACTAGGAAGCTTCACCAGAATATGCAGCACAGCTAGGGAAATACATCTGTGATGCTTGAGTCAGTAAAACACTTTCAACACTATTTATAGTTACTGTTGCTTGTGTGCTTCAGAGATTTCATTTATTTTATGACATAAGTTTAACATCATTCCTTGGATATAAAAGTATATTCAGATTTCTTTTTAAATGGGCTGTCTAGAGGAAAAGCATGATTATTAAGCCAATAACTAGTTCTTAATGCCAATATTTCAGCATTAAAGTTTCATTAAAGCACTATTTGATGTAGAAAGAAATTATATGCAAACCAGGTGAATCTCAGATTCTTAGCAAGGGATTTTAATAAATAAAATAATGAAAGAGACTTCACAGCCATGCAGGCATAAACTCCAGAAATGGGAAAAAGAAAAAAGAAGTTCTAGAATAGTACTTAAAATCAAGTAACCGATTTATGCTTTCCTATATTCTCCAACTAAATGAACCTCATTGATCATGACATTTGAGTACTACCTTTGTAGTAAACAGCCTCAGCAGGTAAAGTGTTTCCTTTCTGAGGCCTGGGAAGGCTGACCCACAGGAAAGTGGTCTCCAGTTCAATTTGTGGACCTGCGAGTGTGGTGGGTTAGGGAGCGGCAGAGCTCTGTCACTTTCCAGCTATGTGGTCTCAGAACCTCAGTGTTCTAAAATATCATTTGGAAAAACATTTCTACTAGTACAAGAAATAATAAAATATAAAGGTGCTAGTTTTCTCCTCTGTGTCTTACGTTCATTTAATAATAGCAGATGGAGAGCAGGATGACAGCTATTGGAGGGGAAGTTAGGCATGGAGAGATTGAACAAAAAGGAAAAAGGACTGATGGACTTGGACAACAGCATGGAGGTTGTTGGGGGCAGGAGGGTATAAGGGGACTAAATGTTAATGGAAAGAAATACAATGAAGATAAAAAAGAAGAGCAGTGGGCAAAGCTGTCCCTTTTATGGATGCTATTTTCTCCCTTCTTGAAACAATTAGCTGCAGGAGCCATAAACATCCCTGGGTCATGATATAAGGACGTTTCAGTGAGCACTAAGCAGAAGAACCCTGCCCCCTTTTTTGATAACCTGCAACTCTATGTAAAAAAACAACAACAACCCTAAAAATAATGCCGTTTTCCATTGCTGATGACATGGACATTGGCAAGGATATTGAAGCTGTACATCAAAACTATATTTTGGAGATAAGTCAGCATGAGAATAAAATAGAGCTCTTGCCCTCTCATGAAATTGAGAGATCTCTTTTTGTATCTAAGTATATATTTATGAGAATATTTCAACAGAAATAGAGAAAAAATGAAAATCCATTGCCATTATATTACTATTTTGTTGAAATGGCAATCTTATAATGAAATCTAAAATTCCAGCTCTCATATCCTAAAGTGGGTGCCTGCTTGCTTTAATCTTGGTTATCATTATATTGCTAAAGCAATCATTGAAATTAGCTTTGGCATTTTACAGAAAGGCAAGATCAGTCACCCCTTCCTCCCACTCCTTCCTTTTAATATTTCCATCTCTCTACTCTCTGTCTGCCCCTGACAACAAAAGTTCAAGAACACCCAACTGCAACCAGAAAAGGGGAGATTGTAATTTACCATTTGGTAATCACAGTCTTCCCTAATGGAGTCGTCTTAAGTCACAGAGAAATTGTTCATTCTCGTTCAGCTGACCTAAACCCCACCTCCTGCAGTGACTTCTTAGTGACGTGCGGAAAAAGAGCTCCCAGTGCTTCTCTTAGCTTGAAGCACAGTCTGAAATGTGACTCTGCACAAGGCCCCACCCTTTCCCGGTCTGTGGGTCCTCACTTGGCAAACAGCTATCTTGAACCAAATGGTCTACAGATCCCCGTAGAGCCAAGGTTTTATGACTGCTATAGTCTTTAAGTTGGTCTTTAAACTTCAGCATGAATTTTGCCTAACAAGCCACACAACTTTCATTATTATTATTTTTGTTTAGATCAGCACGCTTTTTTGTGTATTTTACTTGAACAAATGTGTTTACAATGACAAGTTATAATGCTCTAAAAGTATAAATCAGCTTCACTTAACTCAAAAAAAAATGATGAATTATAAACACAAAAAGGATGAAAATAAAACAATGTAATTGTAGGGGGTGGTCTGAGGATGGCCCTGAGTCTCAGGGCTGGTCTCTTCTTGGGGAGGGAGGGAGAAAAAAAAAAGCTATCCAAGATAGAAAACCGTCAGGCAACCTCTCTTAACAAGAGACTCCAAAGTTTTAAAGGACAGTTGAAAGTGGAATAAAATGATTTCTTTACTGTAGGATTTAATACGATTTAAATCATCACTGTTACAACCACTGGTATAGATCTTATTTGCTGGGAAAACTTGTCTAACTATGAATACGGTGTATTATATTTTCAGACCCACTCCAGACTACTGACATACTGATCATCTTGATTACTCCCTATCCCTAAGAAGCCATCTCAGAAATTGTCCTAACTTCCACAGCTCTTTACTTGTTATCTAAAAAGCCAAAGCAAAGTTCCATGGACTGAGTTGCTTATCCTAAATCTCCGCATTTCTAGTGCTGAAATTCTGTGTTTTTAAGAATCTTTATTGAGATATAACTCATATATAATAAAGTTCATCCATTTAAAGTGTGCAATTCAATGGCTGTAGTGTATTCACAGAGATGTGCAGCCACCAACACGACCTAATTTTAGAACATTTTTATCGCCCAGGAAGAAATCCCATACCCATTAGTAGTAAGCCCTTATCTTACCCTTCCCAGCCCCAGTCCTGGCAACCCATAATATACTTTCTGTTTCTATATTTACGTATCTTAAACATTTTATATAAGTGGAATAATGTGTTCTTTGGGACTGACTACTTTCATTTAAGTAATGTTTTCAGGGTTTAGCCAGGTTATACTGTACATTATTAGTATGTCATTTCTTTTTACTACAGTAATAGTTCATTATAAGGATAAAGCACATTTTATTTATCCTTCACCAGTTGGTAAAAATCTGGGTTGTTTTCACACTTTGGATATTATGAATAATGATGCTATACATATGTGTATACAAATTCTGAGCAGATATCTCTTTTCACTTCTCTTGGGTATATACTTAGGAGTTGAATTTCTTAAAGATATGCATTTTTAATGAACACCTCATTTCCAAGTTGTATATTAAAACAAAATTTTGTACTCTGGTAGCACAAGAATAAGATAGGCCCTGTGTCTACTATTTTTACTGTCCTACTTTCAATTTTCTGTTATTTTACATGTTAGTATGCTAATTATATATTTTTAAATGAAATGAGAAAGTTAAAAGCACCTGCAACCAGAACATATTAAAAATGATTGAGGACAAAATACATAACCTACCCAAAACTATTCGAATTCCAAACCCAGTGACAAGTATTTTTTAAAACTGTAGTGTTTTAACAGAAACAAGATTTATTTAACAAGTCTTCTATTTTATTTGTTTTCTGTTAGAAACAAAGTACAATGAACATCTTAAACATGTATCTCATGAACTTAAAAAATCTCATTAATATATTCTGAAAAATTGGGCAATTGGGTCATACAGTGCCTATGATTGGAATTTTAATAGATATTGCCAATTTCACTCCAAGAAAAATGCTTTCACTTCATATCCCCACCCATAATGAGAGAGAGAGTACAGATATCCCTATGGCCTCACCATTGTTCAATGTTATCAATTCTACTACCACAAAATAAATTTTTACATGCATTTAATTAGTAGAATTAGTACAATTGAATAATTTAAAATTTGAAAAACTTAAATTTTATTTACTGGCCTTTGATATTTCTTTGAAAAATACCCAGTTCATATTGTCTGTTTCTACACAAAGTTATTAACATTTTTCTTATGGATGCATCTACATGTATATGGTCCATATTTGTTGACAAAAATGCTTTGTCTTTTGCCATAAAGACATTTTACATTTTTATGTTATCTTTTTTTCTTCACTGCTTTTTGACTATACCATTATTTTCCTATTAAGTTGAAATGCCACTTTTATCCTATATTAAATGTCTATATTTAGATTTCTTTCTAGACCCTATTCTGTTCCACTGATCTCCTTATTCCTAAGCCAGAACAAAAACATTTTAATTATTTAAGTTTTACTAAAATATGCACTTCCATATCAGATTGAACAAGCTTTCCATTTTCCAAAAATGTTGCAACTGCATTCACATATTGGGTTGGCCAAAAAGTTCATTTAGTTTTTCTGTAAAATAAAATACTCATTTTCACCAATAGCTTTATTGATTTGGTTATTTTGAGTCTGTCGGCAATCTCCCACTATTGGCTTTTAGTGGGTAGAGGCTGGGGTGCTGCTGAACACCTTCCAGTGCGTAAGAGAGCCCTACGGCATGGAATTATTTGGCCAAAATGTCAACAGTACCAAGAAACTTTGCAAACCACTTCTGAAATGTTCAGTCAGTCAGTCACAGCACCTTCTTCTTACACTGCAAAAATCATTTTTTTGCATTTGAGTTGTTTTTACCTTTCTTTAGCATAATATGCCAAAATAATTAAACATAATATGCCAAAAATATTGCATATTTTCTTCCAACTTCAATATTAAAAAGCACATGAAGTCACCAATTTTGATGATTTTTTAACCATGTTCAAATACAGTTGTCTCCATTTTCCCACCACAGTCTTCTCCCACCCTATCCACACCTACCTCCCATCCCCAATCCCATCCCTCCCTTGGCTCCATCCATGGGTCCCTCATTCATATTCATTTACATCCCTTTCCCTTCTTTCCCACATTATTTTCCTCTCCCCTCCCCTGTTACTGTCAGTTTGTTGTCGATTTCAATGTCTCTGGCTATATTTTGCTTGCCATTTTGTTTCGTTAATTAGGTTCCACATATAGGTGAGATCATATAGCATTTGTCTTTCACCGCCTGGCTTCCTTCACGTAGCATAATACTTTCCAGTTCCACCCATGTTGTCATGAAGGGTAGGGGCTCCTTCTTTCTTTCTGCTGTGTAGTATTCCATTGTGTAAATGTACCATGGTTTATTGATCCACTCATTTACCGATGGGCACCTAGGCTGCTTCCAGCACTTGGCTATTGTAAATCTGCTGCTATGAATTTGATAATTTTCTAAATGCACACTGACATGACAGCTGTCACAATGCAATCTAACAAATTTGTTTTGAATGATGTTAAAAACAACTAAGCACTACTAGAGCCATTGTACAGGAGAAATAAATGAACTATTTGGCCAACCCAATATTTATGATCAGAAATGAACAAAATATCTTGACTCAATTTTCCTTTCTAAATTGTATGCCATAGTTTAGTATAGAATGCTTTGATTTCTGGAATGTAAACTAAACAAATCAATATATTGGTATTAAACTATAATAACAAATTAATGGAATTATTTCAACTTACATTTAAATTTGGATGAAAAGCTAGCTCCTAATTAAGAAAAAGCAGCAACAACAAAACAGAACAGGAGGAAGCTATGTTCAAATTTCAAAATAGTCAATTGAATATATAACTACACCAAGTAGGAAGAAAATAAGGTTATCAAGTCATTAAAAAATACATTAAATTACAAAGGAATTAGAGAAAGCAATAAAGTTATTTGGAACTACTAAAGGAATTCTGTTTTAAAATAACTGATTGAACTTCTCCAATAGGTTCACTTGATGATTAAATTAAGATATGATTATAATATGAGAAATTTATAGTTAAGATACATTATATTATTTCCTTATTTTTTCCTAGTATACCGTAACAAGTATTTTTGCTATTCTTTGTACACGCTTATCTTTGCAATAAAAAAAGTATAATGAATAATGGAGGAAATGATGGGTAAATGAAATTTTATTTTCACTGTAATTAGATTTCCCATCTCAAAAAATCTCCCATCTTTTTAAATCACCATGAATTAAACTTTAGTGTTCCCTTTATTGCAAAAGTTCCATGCCAAGCATGTTCATCTTCTCTCAGGAAATCACAGGATCATTTTGGTATAGTCATGTCTACCCAATTTCTGCAAACAATATGAAAACAGGACTTTTAATGGGAACTGCATGATATAATTCTTTGTCTTGTTAAGGCAACAAGAGATTTGGACAATTGTTCCTTGCTCAAGTGCTTCACCTACTCAAGTACAAAAATTCTGTGTTTCTACCCATAACTGAGCATGGAAACTCAAACCCAGCTCTTTTCTGTCTATACCCAGGACATTCGTTACATTCGTTGTTTAAATTTGTTTACTTCTCTCTTTACTCACCAGATATGGTCCTTTGGCAAATCACTTCATCTCCGCAGTGCTCTCTTTCACCTGTAAAATGAGGAGCTGGGTTAGACAACCTTTCACATTCCTTTGAATTCCAACATTCTGTCACTGTCTTTAACATAGGCACTCACTTTTCTCAGTATTATTTAATTTCAATAACTACCAGTCAAGGGGAAATATGTTTGCAGGGAACCTACCATTTAAATTTTGCCATTTACCCTTTCTATTGGAATGCAGTCTTCATACACACCCCCCTTTTCTCATTGGTTCCCTATATTCTCTTTCAAGAGGATAATCACAGGAAACCACTATAGTTTCATAATTCAATCTAAAAAGAAACAGCTCGTTAGAAATTATAGCAAACTGATTCTTGAGGACAAAGATCTTCTTTCCTGACTTCAAGTTCGTCTGTTTTCTCTGAACTGCATGTATTTGGTTCCCTCCTATTATTTATGTTCTCATTTGTACCTTGTTGACTTGCTTTTGGAAAGAGCATTATCATCGATTTCTCTTCAGAATACTCATATCCTAGAAGTTCCCAATGCCTCTAAATTTCATTTTGTTTGTCATTTTATTTTAAAAGTGACATTACAAATCCTTTTTTTCTTTTTATCTTTTTATTGTTGTGCAGTTACCATTGTCCCCATTTCACCCCCATTACTCTCCCCTCTCTCCCCTCCTCTTACAAATATTAGAACATTCTGGAATATATATATTCAAGTTTCACATAAAATGAAAATCATAGAACACTTTTGGTCTTCATTTTGTGACTGCTGAAATGACAAAAGTTAAAAATCCAAAGAAGAATGTAGGAAAAGTGACTCGCAGAGAGAGGGGACGTGTTTCCAGCTCGTGCAAGTATACATCAGTATGATTTTTTTGAGGGCTAGTAACTCTATACTCAAAGCCTCAGGAGTTAGCCCAAAAAGTTCCATTTTTAGGAGTGTTCTCTGAGGGAGCAATTCAAATTAAGAAAAAGGACGGGCATCCCACTCTTTATAAAAGTGAAAAACCTGAAACAACTGAAATGGACACAAAGAGTGGCTTGGTTAAGATGCAACAATGGAATTATATGCAGCCATTAAAATTATAATGTAAAATGTCATGGGAAAGTGTTCATTCTAAAATGTAGAAAAAGGCTATATAATAATGGGTAGAGTAAGATTCTATTTCTTGTAAAAAGGCATATGTATAAATATTTATACACATGTCAGAAAGTGGGGGATACTTGCTAAAATGTTAATACAGGTTCCCCTTGGTGAAAAAATTATAGGTAATTCTTTTGGTAATTTTCCAGTTTTCTGCATTTTCACATATATTACCATGAGAATTATTTATGAGCAGTAAATTATAGTTGTAAAAACAACGTAAATATCTAGAGTATGCCTACCCATATAATCGACCTTCATGGAATCAATCATTTCAATGATTCAGTAAGTATATAATTTTAACTGACTATAAATAAATAACTGTACAATCAATTGCTGGGTTTTTATTTGTATTAAAGAAAATTGAAATGCGTGGTAATGAGTAATAAGGAAAATAAAAATAAGACCACTTATCACTTCACACCCCTCTTATTCTCTGTCTCAGGACAATAGGTTTCTAATTTCCAAACATTTTCTTTTTACAAACTGTAAGAATTGCATTCATTAACTTTTTATTTGGTTTAGATTTGCCCACCCACTCAATTGCAAACTCCATGAAGGCAAGAGTTTTATCTTTTTGCTTCATTTAGCATAGATCGCATCAAGTAGTTTAATGGACTAGATAAAAGAAAAAGTTACTTAAGTTTTATAACATCTTAAAATCAAAAGTCATTAGATCAGTCAGTTTGTTCCCATAACCTGTAATGACCCAAGGCTGGCAAGATATTCCCTGAACATAATGACCTGGAGTTCACACCCTCTAACCAACACGAAAACAAAGGGTACTATATCAATATCCAGTATACTTATGAAAAACAAGAAAACCTATCTTGATTATTTAGGGAAAGTTAATCTTCTTTACCTGCATCGCCCATTGTTTAATTTTATGCCTTTAAAATATTACCTCTGATAAATCACCCATAATCAAAATTTTGAACTCCAAATGTAATTAACCAAATAGCACCCCAGTGTCATTTAGGTGAATGTTAATGGGCGGGAAGTTCATGCTGTAAAGACATTTTTTACAACCTGAGCAAAGTGGAAGTGCATGATTAAACATGGGTTTGGATGGTGTCGAAGAGGAATAGTTTAACTCAGGAAAAAAATATAAAATGATAATTGTTCAGAACTGTATCTTTGTATCACCTATAAAGACAGGCTTGCAAAGCAAATTAATAGTGTAAGAAATACATTTTTTAAACAACTCTTTATAAATCACTCTTATCTAAGCATTCGATTTCTCTAAGAGGCCTCCTAAAAGGACTTGAATGCTCAAGCTCCATAATAAAAGTATTGTCCATAATACAGTGCTGTTCATAGTAAAAATAGTCTATTTCTTTTAAAATAATTGATAGTTTAGCTTTCTCTGTGGTGTGGACTACTCTTCCTCCAGTGAGCCTGAATGAACAAAAGGTCATCATCTTCTTGAAATATAAAAGCAAGCACAAATATACTTCCAAGGTCAAGAAACTGAAACAAAAGAAGTCCTTCTCATTTTTCCTTTGAAGCTGCTCTTATCCCATAAGGCCTAAGAATGAGTAAGCCCTTCCTATGCCAAGTCTTCAAAGTAAAAAGTAAAGTGGAAAGTTACTCAATTATCTGGCCAATTCAGTCAGTGAGGCAAGCCAATTTAGATTAATTGAAGTTTATTTTAGTACCTATTTTTGGTTATGATTTTTCTAAGAGATTAAGTACTTAAAATTCAGTCTCTAGGTAAGTATTTTTATTTTAAACTTTAAGAGGAGGAAAGCAACTAGGATAACAAAACCCAACTCCCATTCTTGACATAATTTGGAAAATTATGGAGATAAACATAAGTTACTCAACAATGGAACATCTTAAGTCATCATCAGTATACAAGATTGTTTATTGAGAAAGATTCCTAAAATGTCTATTCCCTACTGGTTGATAACTCTTTTCATTCAACATACTCACATTTCAATGATCTGTGTGATTATCGATGGTGAATCATTGTGAAAACCTCAAAGATGTCCTGGTATATGGGATAAATATACAGCACCATTATAAAACTCACTTTTGGAAGATCTAACAATAAAGGCTCACACACTAATGGTATGGTTTACTTCAGGGCTTATGAAATAGTGCTAAGGGTGGGGAGGTCTGGAGGGTTGAGGGGTGCGGTGTGGATGGGGGTCAAGGGGGAAAACTAATAGCATAATCAATAAAATATAATTAAAAATAAAATCAATGAATAAAGAAGTTAAAAAAAGAAATAGTGCTACTTCAATTATTTTGTACATGGGATTTAGTGAGTTATTGGTCATTAAAGGGATATTTTTCCCTAATAATTTTGAGGAGAAGCAGCACTTTATTCCATTTTCTTAAAGATTTTATTTATTTATCTTTAGAGGGGAAGGGAGGGAGGGAGGGAGAGAAATATCAATGTACGGTTGCCTCTCGTGCATCCCCTGCTGGGAACTGGCCTGCAACCCAGGTATGTGCCCTGACTGGGAATCGAACCGCAGCTCTTTGGCTTACAGGTCATATTCCATTTTTAAAGATGAACAACATTATATTTTGTTGCATAGTTAAAAGAATTCTTTTCTCCCAAAATGCTGATGGCAAAATTCTCAGCCAAAATAAAAGTTTAATTTATATTCCCTGAGATACATACAAGTATTAAATCAACAGGAGTTGACTATATACTGAAGATTTCATTACAATGGAACCTGCTATTTTTCTGAGACAGTCCCAACTTTTAAATAGATGGCAAGAATCAAGTGGGTTTTACATTCTTCTCCCTTTCTATATTCCAGAAAATTTTCAGTCAATGTCCAAACCATATATATGTACCCACAAAGGTCATTTATTTTAGACATTCAACATTGCAAACTGGTAGGCTATAGGTCAAATGGTGCCCTCAAATATATCTTTGAGCCAGTGCTCCTTAAGACTGAATTTCAGCTTTTCAGGTGGACCTGTCTTTGGTTCTTCAGAGGCTCCCCTCTTCCCTGGGGCCTCATTTCCTGCTATGCGGAAGCTTTCTCACAGTGATGTTATTTACCTGCCTCTCTCGGTTCGTTCCCTAAGGTAGTAGAGTGCCTAGCGTGTGTCAGCCCTCTGCCACCAGCCTGTTCCCTGCAGGAAATTGATCTCTCGGCCCCTTTGAAACCTCTCCCTGCATGGCAAGCACTGAAGTGAGATTGCCAAGAACTGGGTGTTTCCTGGGAGGGTCATAGTGAACTCTCTACTGTCACCATGGACAGGTAAAATGAAACTCTTGCCATATTTAATGATAATCACAGAATATTTGACATGGCTGGTGTGGTAGATGCTGCCAGGGCACTGCCCACGTTCCCTCAGACCCCTTGCCCATCCTCCCACACAGATCAGCTCCCCACGGGCTTTCATTCCCAATAGCCAAGCTGGTGGTTCTTCGTGGGTGAATCATGAGATGTCAGAGGTGTAAGTGCACCAGCTCCTTTGCCCCTGGTTGCAATGACTGTGGGGGGTTGTCCTATGCTAATTCAGAGCTCCCTAGCATGAGAGGACCTAAGTTACTCTCAGGGAGACTTTTCTGAATACTGCATCCTTTTCTTTCCAGTCTCACCCTCCCAGCTCTGCCTAGCTACATTCTCCCAATCCTCATCATAAGCTCATTCCCCAAAGTGGGAAGAAATAAGCATCATGGATGGCCAACTCTTCCAGAGACCTTGTAGTGTTTCCATAAAACAAAGTGACTCAAGTTGGGACTTGTGTGAGTTACAATATATGACATCTCTGTGCATATGGTGTACTTTGATTTTTAAGGGCCCTCAGTACATAAATCAGTTAAACAAAGATGCCTGAGGTTGACAACAGCATTATTCATTGAATGCATGCATGGCACCTGGCAACTGGTACTCCATGACAATGTCAAATTTTCAATAAAATGCAAAATTCCTGTTGCTATCAATGAACCATGGAACACATTACAGGTTCAGTAGTTAAAAAAACTTTATCACATGAAGCAATTAATTTACAAACTGAAATCCCAAACCTCAACATGGTTATGAATGTTAAATTTCAAATTATATTTCTGAAACTTTGATTTTCTAATGTGTTACTCATGAAAATCCCCTTCTGGCAAAAGCAGAATGAATAAATGCTAATGATGTAGAGGATCCTGGTTCAGAGACTGGTGTTACAATTTTTTTTTAATACATGAAGTATTTAAAGACTGATGAGACAGTACATTATATCTGCATGGTAATTTAGTTCAGAAGTTCACAATTATTTTATTTTCAATATTAATTGCTTTTGTCTCCACATAAATGACTCTGTAGGAAGTGGAATTCAATTTCATTCATTTTCAATAATCGAGATTGCTTTGAACTAGCTCAATAACTCTCAGCTCCTCTTGGCCTTAGATGTATGGCTGGTGGTAGGACATAAATAATCTCAGTTTTCTTTCCAGATTCCTAAGCAGAGCTGGCCTTTGGCAAGATGGCTACGCAGACACAGTTTGCACTTCAACTTCTAGTGCTTTTGCCGTGGACTTTCAGCATCCACAGCCGCCCCGCTTCTCAGGTGTCTCATGCTGCTACCACCACTCCCTCCTTCTCTCCGCACAGGCAAGTGACAGGAGAAAGTTATTCACATGCCTGGGGTTTTTAGCCTCCTTGCTTGTGCTCATCCTGTGCCCTCTACCTGAAGCAGCTGCCTGCCTACACGTCCAAATACACCAAGCAGTGCTTGGGGCTCACATCAAAGACTGCCGTCTCTGCAGAGTCACTGCAGGTCTCCTCAGGTACAAGAGTACACAGCTGCCCCCTTTGCACCTCTCCCAAGCTCCTTCTTCTCTTTGTGCTGATTTAGAGTATTCACGGGCCTTTCTCCCCTAATACACGATCAGTTTTTTAAGATTACAAATGACAAGCCATTCATCCATATGTTTCATGTAGTACTTAGCTGTGTTGCCTGTCAAAAAATAAAGTCTGCATAAATAAATAAGCCAGTGGATGAATTAATGAACGAGCATTAGGGTCAAGAGAGGCTTGTCTATGTTTTCATGGGAAACTACATACTTCAGTTCCTCCAACACAAGTTTCGCCAACTTCCCTCCCAGCCTGTGTCTGTTCACAGATTCTGTTCCTGATCAGATACTGGCACTGTGCTCATGTGGACCCCCACTCTGCCCTGACTAGGCTGAGAACACCTCTGCAATAATGATGATGGTGTGTGCTGGGCCCAGCACAGGAGCTGGAGTCATTTCTGGGAAGAGAAGATCATGGCACTCTGTGATGTCATCAGTTTCCCATCCCAAAGTTGACATTCCAAAAGATGATTATAGACAGGGTCTTCATGGACCGCTGTGTTAGAGACTGCATTGTAAGTTCCGTGACGGGGAGAGATAGTACTCTTACCCACACTCTCTAACCTTGCTTTAGTGTCCTACTTGATGTAGGGACTCTACAGAAGCTTTCACAGTTTTTGCCTAGCGTGCAAAAGCAAAGTGATTTCCAAACTCACCTATCAGCACTCCATCAACATTTATGGAACGCATGGGTTGTATTTATTGGCATTGGATTTATTTTTATCTGTTTGCAAGTCATGTTCAAGACCATTGTAAGTGTTTCCCTACATAGATTACAGACTCCTAGAGGAAAGGACATCTGACTTTTCTGAAGCTGGTTCCCAGCTGGAATGGCAGCAAAATGCTCTGCATCTGGATTTTAGGGAACGATGCCAAGGATTCAACTCAATTCAGAAGCATTTACTGTGGAACTGCTAGGCAAAGGAAGCAGCATTTGGATTAGGAACAAGGTAAATACAAAGAAAGCCCCATCTTTACCCCCAGAAAGCTTGCCATCATGTTGAGGGAAAGACAAATCAGTAACTACGTTTGAAACAAGGGGAGTTGTAACCGTTTTTCTTAAGAACAAGATGCTTGATGTGATAATGTAGAGGGATTGAGATTAATTAAAAAACTTATTATATAGTCAAAGAGTTGGGAAGAGTTTTGATAGGTGTCTGGCCTCTTTTCCTATAACCAAGGAAATGTCCAGGAACCAGGCCCAAAAGTGTGTTATCTCACCTGGTCCTTACATTCTTAATTGTGTGTGTGTAGAAGGGGGGTCTATAAATTTACCTAATAAGTTAATCACCATCAAATCCTGTCATAATCCCACGCCTGTCACACGCCCACGTGGCCCAGGTATGTTGGCATTTTCTAAATTATAGGTGCCTTCATTTGGTTGAAAACTGTATCTACTTTTGGCCTGGTTCAGTTCTTTTTGCCTTTTGTTATTAGAGATACTTCCCAGTTTTAATTACTTTTGATGTTCTGCTCTGAACTCACAGTCTAAGCAAGTAGGGATGCCCCAAACTATAAAAGGTCACATAACTAATAAAAGTTGAGTGCAGACAATCTAGAGGGAAGGTGATCTCATTGCTTCTGCCTGGTCTGCTCCTGGCTTCTTCTTTCTTGTTATGCCTAAGAAGCCACTGGTTTCTCCTTTTTTCTGCAGGGGAGTATGGAACTACGTTTGGTGTGAGGAAAAGATGCTTTAGGACGAAGGTAAAATCATTACTCTGAAATCATCTTCATTATTTTTCCCTGAAGGAACTTCCTGCTAACCTTCAGGAATACTTGTAATTATAATCTAACCAACTTCTCTCTATAATTGTGTGGTTACCCACCCAAAAGAGCCTAGACACTCCCTCGCATGTTTTAGATCTGGAAAGCTCATCAGTAGGGTTGCCACACAACAGGAAAGCACATCCAGTTAAATTTGAATTCCCAATAAATAACAAGTAACTGGGTATCAGTATGTCTCAAATATGGCATGGGATATTTTTATACTCAAAAAGTATTTGAAATTCAAATTTACCTTGGTGTTTTATTTGCTAAATCTGGCAACTGTATTTCTTTGTATCTCCAAGCTGAGCTTCCATGAACCTATAATTTGGGAGACAGTTTTATATGATTGTCAAGGGTAGAGGTTCTGGAATCATGCATAAAATTGTTTGCTTCCTGCGTTCTTTTCCATATTGTGATAAGAAATAGGTCTTCTTACACACATTCTCTCCTCAGGATATAAGGCACAAATTCATGTCCTCTGCCTAATTTGTTCGGTGAGGCCAGTTAGCTTTGGCCAGTGAAATGTGTATGAAAGTCCCTTCCCCCTTTTCTCCCTAATGATCATGGAGACACGTATTAAGGAGGAGCCTCCATTTGTTGGGAGCCTGTGTATCTACAATAAGCTGTGTCTTACAAAGAGCAAGTAGCATAAATGACAAACACATCCTGGGGGACTAGATTAGTGAAATGTATAGAATAACCTAGCTTTTGTGGGGAAGGATACTGAATTTCAAATCACAAGGCCTACACTTAAATCTGAATTTTCTACTTATTCACTTTGTGATGTCTGGCAAAGTGGTCCACAAATCCAAGCATTAGTAAAAAACAAAACAAAACAAAAACATGGCATTGATGATTCTCTGTCAACCTATGGTTCGGTATAGTGAGCATTTATTGCCACATGTGATAATATGTGAGGAATACAAAAATGAGGATGATATATCACCTCACTGGTGACAAAAGCAAAACAGAAACACACAAGAGCCATAACACCTCTTTTGAACTTACCGCATGCCAGATGCAGTTCTAAGCACTTTACAAATGTTAACTCATCTAATTCTTACAACAACCCTTTGGGATGGGTGCTGTTACTATCCTCATTTTATCCATGAGGAGACAAGCACAAGGATAGGCACGAGGAGACAGCCACAAGCTTACCTCAGTTTATTACCTCAGTTAATTGATAGTCTCCATCTAAGTGTTTGTTAATGGTATCAGAGATACGAAAAGGGGTAGATGACATTGAGATAAGGAGAATTAACCACGCCGTAAATCAGCACATCACTGTTTTCACTGATGTAGTTTTAATTGGGGAGTGAGGTGGGCCCAGTTGAGTTCAACTCAGGCTTACTGATTTACTGATGTTCCTTGTCTCATTGCGGGTCCTCTCTTTTCTAACCCTGATGGTTTTTCTTAAATTAAATCCACATTTCCAATATTCTCTTGGATATTTTCCTATGGTTTGATAACTCACATTTATTATGTCCACAAACAACTCATTTCCTCTCTAGTGTCTGCTTCTAATAACGTCTCCATTTCTGTGAATGGGACCATTACTAATGTAGTTATCCAAATTTGAATGACTGACCTTTGAGTCCTCCTGCTCCTCCTTCCAACTGTCCTAGAATATGTGTGTGTTCTTAAAGTCCTTCAGTTACAGTTAACACACAATATTATATTAGTTCCAGGTGTACAACATAGTGATTAGACATTTATATAACCTAATAAGTGATCACCCTGATAAATCTCATACCCATCTGACACCGTACATAGTTATTACAATGTTATTGACTATATTCTTTCCCTATGCTGTACTTTACATCTTTGTGACTGTTTTTGTAACTGGCAACCCGCAGAGTGTGTTTTCCTTTCTTTTTCCTTGCATTTGCCTAATCTTTCCATATCCACTGTCAATAAGCTGCTTTACATATTCCTTCCTCTTATTTCTAACCCTTCTATCACAGAGTCCCACCTTCTCACCCTACCTCTATCATCATCCTATTCTAGATATATTTTACCTAGAGCTGCCTGGTTTTTCTTCCCAAAGGGTAGCTCTACTGCAAAGACTTACAAGTTGACTTTTTTGCAAATACCTTTATCCTCCTCTCTTGCTTCTCAGATTTCTTTGCACTTAAGATTCAAAGCGGCTGGACTCTGCTTCGGTTCTTAGGCATGAAGCATCTTTAGACAGTTCTTTGAAAGTATTTGCAAGCTTCCTTTTTTCTTTCCTTATAACCCTCAGGCCAAGACCTGTCTTTTTACGGCAAACACTCCTCTCCTACATTTATGAATAGAGTGTTCCCCATGACAATTAAACCTTTGTATGCCTCCTCCCTACCCGTACTTTATCTGTGTTACTTACTGTCTCTGACAAGTGGTTTAAACTCTGCTCCACCTCAACACCTGCTTTTCCTCTGAGATGATGAAACATTTCACTAAAAATTCTACTCCTCCCTTGTCTGCGGCCCCACATGCAAAACCCTATTGGACTTTTGTGAAACATAAGATACACATTTATCTCTATCTTCTCCCCAAAAGCATAACTCCACAAGGTTAAAGAGAACAGGAGAGGAGACAACAGCAGATGAGAGATGGCAACAACGTTTTAGTAGCTGGAAAGCATATGGACAACTTAGCAGACCAGAGAGAATTAACACATAAAACTGTGAGTTGTGTCAAAGAAAAGTGGACAGTCAAAAAGAACCAAGCCACATGATATGACGGAAGGAAATGCAGTCCTAGTACATGGCATGTTTAACTGTAAGTAATATTTGCACAACTATATTGTAATCCTGAATATTAAGTTAAAATTGTGATTTAACTATATTGAAAAATGAGGGTCGGGAACTGGGCAAGTGAGTAGAATATAAAAGTTAAATCTTTGTCTTCTATAACTGGATGACAGTAAATGATTTCTACAATTGAACAATTTCGAAGTATATGAATAAGCCAATTAGAAATATTAGAATAGAATAAAAGAAAACTGCTGAAAAGTTGAAAATGATGGCCATAGGGAAGCGTGGAATTGCCATGTTTTGTTTGAAGTTGTGTAAGAGCCCCTTCATTTCTCAGACTGAATACTTCTCCTCTAAAACAAAACCACCTAACTCAAGTGTGACAGAACATAATTTTAGTGTTTCTGAAGTCGTGAGCCTTTTGAGAAGTAAAAATTATTTTGAAAGTATTTTGTGTGGGGGTCTATCGTCAGGACTGAACCTTATATAAAATATTGGTCATTTAATATGACTTCAGTTGTGAAGGTCGTCAAATATGTCTTATGTGCTCAAAGAAGGCAAAGCCTGTGGTGGTGAACATGCTACTGGCTATACCCCTATCCCTGGTCACAGTCTGGGGCTGGGGTAGGGGAGCAGAGAGCTTCTAGGCTTGATTCTTCCAGTCATGCCAACACACCATCTAAGTGTTGTCGCATAAAACTCTGTGAGTCTAGAAACTTGACATACTTGCTTGGCATATGCTTTTCCACCTCTTTGATACGTCCTTCTTCACTTGCCTAGAAAACTCTTACTCAGTCCTTAAAACCTGAAGTAAATGCTCTTTCTTCTATGAAGCTTTCCCTCCTCAAATAGTAAATGATGTCCGCTTTCTATATGCCTGATTACAGAGCTGGTGATGCCACTCACAACCAGTTACGGTCTTGGAGAGAGGGAAGAGTATCTTACTTATTTTGTATTCAGAGTCAAAGATATGGGTCAAATGAATCAATAGATTCAAGCAATTAGGCAGTTCCTATCAAATACTTGAACCGTTCATTGATTTCATAGGAAATTACCCATAATCCACCATCAGCTTTTATCTAAAAGTCTGACCTATGTGAAGATGCTGAGCTAAAACAATAAGCTTCAATTCCTAACACTTCATAAGAGGCATGCTACAAAGACAAATAAATCAACAGAGCTAAACATGCAGTGCCAATTCTTGCCTTCATGAATCTCTCAGCTTGTCCCAGAAAGACTCCCAACTTTTTCACGGCAAGCATCTCAACTGGGGAAAAAAGGTTCAGAGTGGTGGAAATTAACAAGGACAAACGGCCAGTCCAAATTGTGTATATTCTACCTAATTCAATGCTGGAATTCTTGAAACTCTAAATCAATATTTTGTGCACCTATGAAAATTCTGAGTCAAATCACGTAAATACTAGAATTTGTGGCAGAAGACGACACATATGTTGAGAATTGGCAGAAGGACATGTTTCTCGATGAGCCTTTACCTGACCTTCCAAACCTATTTTTCTCCCAGTTTCTGGGATCTCAGTTCTTCCATAGGCACCCCTAAGGAGTCCCACTGCTCATTCGGAGCTACTTCAACCCAGCTTCACCCCCAAGACTTCCCCAAATCAGCTGAAAACTATGTATGGTTGCATTCCCATACCAGACACAATTATCAATATATATCTAAGCTAAGGAGAGAAGAAATGGCCTTCATTTCTTTCTCTGCAGATGTATCCTTTCCATCCTTTGAAACTAAAAAAAAAGCATGGCTGGATGAAACACAACTATCAGATGAAGAGTAAAGGAATCTGAGAGTAAGTGTCTTTGGCTAGTTAATCTGCCAGTTTTCTGCCACCACAAAGATTAATCAACACATACAGAATGTCTCAGAAATGTAGACAGGGTTATAAATATTTTAAAACTACTTGAGTGAATATGCATAAGCAAAACTTGTACAATGCAATAAGCCCTTTGATCTAATAATAATATATTTCTGTATAATATCAACATTCTGCTTTTACTGACGTGTTAACCTGGGAAAGGTGAATGCATTTAAGTAGGATATTACGCATATAATGGGTGAGGGGAGGTGGAGATTCTTAGTACAAAGTGTTCTGTAAGGTATAGCTATTCAAGTCAACAATGTAGGAAATCCAGACTGATAATTTAAATGGCCCAAATCACCGAGCTATTCATTTTTCAATACTGTGTTTTGCACTGTGTAGACAATATTTATACCAAGCTAAGAGATGAAATGGACAATGATGCCGCTAATGTATACAAGCAGAATGACTGACATAATTCAGTCCAGAAATGCTGGTAGGTGTCATGGCACAGTGAGAAGAGTAGGTGTTGAAACCCCAAGGATGTAGGTTCAAATCTTTTGAGCCTCTCAGTTTACTTTTCTGCAGAAATAGTACAAACACAACAAGAACCACTATACTGAGCTACTGGAAAAGAGCACCTAGCATAGGCTTAATACATAGTGGTGATTACTCCAAAATATACGCAGCTCTTCACTGTATTTTACCCATTTTACCCAGTTTACCTGAGGTACACAGAGCCTCAAGTTACTATGGAACACCATGTTCCTTGATGTTTGCTACAGCATCTTACATAATAAGTGTGGAGACTGGTGAATCTTTTAACAGCTCCTTTTTCTTCTTCTATCAGGCTCTTTTACATAAACATTTTTAAAATAACACCCCCCTCCAAGTCTTTCCTTTATGGATTGCGCCCCCGACCTAATTACATAAGTACCTGATGGGCTGGAACACTTCCAAAAGGGCCTCTTAGGAAAAACAATCTGAAGGGTTTTCTTCCCCTTCTTTTGTAATTACATAATTACTCAGCTGACTAATATGAGTCACCGTGTGCCATTCTAATCTCCCAGGCACAAAATAGTTTTATTATTTTCCTTGGAACTACCTAATTACCCAATGGATAGCAATAACTCCCGGGCTCTTTTCAGTAAGTAATCTGTAAAGCTCAAGGCTGAAATTCCTCCAGATTTCTTTGAAAATAGAGGAGGACTTAGAAAAATGTTATCTTTCACCACATGAGACACTGGAGTTCTTGGTGACATGGGTGGTACAATGATACACCATGAATAAATTTGGAAAAAGATTGTAAGACTCTGGGCAAGAGATAAGTTAATGAGGCATATTCTCCCTGCTGGGTCTTAAGACATAAGTGTTCTTGAGGCAGAACAGCAGTGGCTGAGTGCACATCTCATCTGTTAGAAACAGTTAGCAAGCATTCCCGATATATGTGTTCTCCAAATTCTCCCTTATCCTGATAGAAACTATATGATCTGCTATGGTTGACCAATATATTAACTATTAGCAATGTATATTATATTTCAACAAAACCGAAATACTAATAGAAATTACAATATTTTTTCATATCCCAGGGATAGCCCAGCACCCTCTGTTTTGCACAATGTTGCCTTCCAGAATGTCAAAGTCTCCAATATGTTCTAAAATTGGTCCGTGATTGACCTGTGGTTGCTCAGTGTCTATTCAGTTAGGGAATAGATAGGGACACTGCCTATTCTGAGTCTTTTGTTTCTTTTTTAAAGGGACATGCAAGAAAATCAGACAAGCCTATGAACACATCAGGCCACCCCTGGATATTTTCCAGGGGATGCTTGGAAACCAACAGACATGACAGTCTTCTCTCCAGGCCTTGCCAGACTCTTCTCTCTCTAACTTCCCATCTAGCCCTAGGAATGGTGAGTTTATGAAAGTCTCTTTCTGGCCCAGAGTCTAATGTGCTGGGCAGACCACACTATTTACAAAGCCAAAATGTTGGCCTATGCCCTGGGTGTGATGGATATCTAATAAAAAGAAATGCATATTTAGTTAGCCAAGCTATTGAACAGCTGGGTCTAATCGATGTTATATCTGATCAAGTCATTTTCCAATGTATAATAGAATATTAAGTCACGTTCATAAATTCAACTGTTTTTAGAACTGTCCTCTATCCTTCATATTCATTAAAACATTTTTAGAATAAGGCTACATCAAATTTTATTTTAGAACTAATAAAAATATTGAACCTAAAGAATTTCTAAAACTTCACTAGGGCAGCTGAACCTAGTAACATGCTTGTAATTTACTGAAGTAATTATTGATTCAAGTCCATGGCAATAAATTTTATATTCCAGACAGTCACAGCTCACATTTTTTAAAAATTTCATAGCAGTTATAAAAATTAATCTGAAAAATTGTTCAGTCAAGTCTGATTCTTCTGGTACATAAACCAAACCACGCAGTGTAGTAAATGCAGCAAGACTGAAGTCGTTTTGACAGTTGGACACAAACAGAGGCCCCAGACAGTGAACACACAGAAACAGTACACGACCCTGGGGGGAAGCAGCTCTGGCTTTGAACGTCTGGAAGGGAGCCAACAGGCTGTCCATGAACTTAAACCTCTCAGATACTAACAGTTACTTCACTTTCTCTCTTGGAAGGGCCTCCTGATCAACATCCTCCTACTCCATCTTGGACCCCAATCTTTTGCATCTCTGTTAATTATGGGAGAGAAGAAAAAGAGAGAAAATCCAGGAAGCTAACTGACATATCTATAAATGGACAGCATATCACTCTCTCTTCTGACCTTGGAAGTGGAAGATTCTCTTTTCTGCACCCAATAGCTGGGCAAGTCACTTTTGCGAGGAGGCCCTCAACCAGGGTTTATCACAACTTTTGTACCAGTGATGTCCTAGAAACAAACCTGCCATCTTTCTTCTTCTCAGATCTCTTGGTAGCACCAAACTGTACTTTATAGAGTTTTGATCTTTGTCTTTCGTAAGTCATTGGTTGTACTCCATTCCTTGAAATAGAAGAAGCACACTTGGAGAATTTTGATGATCAGATTGATGGCAGCCCTTCAAGCTATAAACTGTCAGATGCAAAAAGAGAATTCACCGAGAATAATGGAGATGAGTAAAGAGAGAGAGCACTGCTGTGTGGGTAATTCCCAGACTGCCTTAGGTAGCTGGCAGACTGTTGCTTCCTCCAGACCCCATTATGACTAGAAAGAAGTTTTACATAGTTGTAAAATACTTCAGTACCATTAGAGAGACACTTGATTATTCATTCATTTTATAAAAAGTTAGTTACCTACAGTTTTCCAGACTCTATTTACAGGGAGTCAGAGAGACACAATTCACTTCCCCATGCATTTCAAGTACAAGCCAGGCATGTGCTGATCACACAACATGAGCCCAAACACGTGGAACGTTGATGTACTAATTCTAGGCTCTGATTACTATAGTAGGGCCTGTTAAGGAAGAACTTGGGGATTGTTTGGAGCCTTAGACTCTAAAATACAACCTTTTTTCTTCCATTATTCTAAAATATGGTAACAAAGTATCTCTGTGCGTTTGGTGGACCAGTGGGCACTGAGGGTACAACAGTGGGGAGACCCAGGTGTGGCCCCTGTTGGCCCTTAGACAAGTTGACACAAACCCCACTTGTCATGTTTTTCCCGATTCGGGGAGAAGGTACTAACAGAAGGGAATCACACAAACATCTAAAATTGCAATTGTCATTTGTCCTTGGTATATCTTTTTCCCCAGCTTATTACCATGTGACTGACCAAAAATGCATATAGTTAGATTATATAATGTGATTTTTAAAGGTGCATAAACTGATGATTTAATATGCATATATATTGTGAAATGATTATCACAATTAAGTTACTCCATTATTTCATGTAGTTACCTTTTTTTAATGATGAGAATATTTAAGATCTACTTTTTCTGCAAATCTCATAGTATACAGTATTATTAACTATAGTCACCATGCTATACTTTAAGTCCCCAGAACTTGCTCATTAGGAAAAATCTGGACCCATTTACCAGTATCTCCCCATTGCCCTGACCCCTGGGCCCTGGCAAGCACTGTTGTACTCTCTAGTTCTGTGAGTTTGACTGTTTCGGATTTTACATATAAGTGAGATCATAATTGTCATTAGTCCTTGAAGGTGAGGTACAGTGGGCTGTGAGGCATTAAACAGAAGAATTTGGGTCAAAGAGAAGGGAAGAGCCTATTAAGAATTGACTGAAAGTGTTTTGTTGTTTAAAATTCTTCCTCGAACTCGTTTATCTTCTGTTGATTCATTTTCATTTACTTTACAGGATTTCATTGGACTGAAATTCTAATAAAAATAAAGAGAAGAGAGAGCCTGAGAGGCCTGCAGAGCATCAGCTCCCCAGCCAGCATGGCTCACGCCCCAACTCCTGACATAGGCACATGGTTTCTATTAAACCATTGAGGAGTGTTTCTGAACAGCATCAACCACAGGTTTCCTCCGTGAGCCACAAAATAAAGTGCGATTAATTCTCACCAATATTCATGAACCAATTGCCTTTTATTGATATGGCTAACCTCTTACCACGGTCGTGATGTTTCCTGTACTTTCTGACCCATGGGCAAACTTCTCTGCATCTTTGGGACCATCCTGAGTGGTCATAAAAACATTCAAGGCTGCCTTCCATTATAAAGCCTAATATGCTACTCAGATAGCAACCATCTTGAGATCATTATAAATTGTCTTTTTTGTTTGTTTGTTTTAAGGAAAAATCTGTAACACCTACTTTTCCTTCCCTCTCCCTGAACTCCATGGTAGGAATAAACCTTTTTTCTGGAGAAAGCCATTCTTTTGAATCTATTAATACGCCACTCCGAATGTTCTTTCTTCCTCCCTCCTTCCCTTCTTCTCTCCCTTCTTCCCTCCCTCTTTTTATTTCTGATTCACTTCCAAGTCCTGCTGAAAGCATTTTTTAAAAATATTATTAAAAAATGCATTACCTTTTACATCTACTGTGACCATTCTCAGGTTACAAGCCTCTGAAGTGTACTTGGACCATTGCCGGGTGTATTTATTACCATTAATAAATGAGTTGCTGGTGTAAGAATGCAAATTTTATGTGGCCCGTGTATAAACGAGCCTGTTAAGAATGACCAGATACACATTTTATGTGACTGCTAAATACTTGTGTCATACAAGTACAGCTTGTGAATTTAACATTAAGGAAAGAAACTTATTTGAGTAATGTTAGAATGAGTATTTGTCAAAACATGGATTTGGTGAGTTAGGGCCATAAACAAAGGACAAAGAAAATGATCAGGCTATAGGAAGAAAAACAATGAAGCTTAACAAGAACCCCTTCCCCCTATGGCCTCTGATGGCCACCCTCCTACCATCACATGGTTATATTATGAAGACACACACAATTCCTAAAACTGTTCTTGTGTTTGCAACATTTGCATCTGCAAAGACAGGTATTGGACGATGGACACCTGAAGCTGTTACTATACAAGCAACGCAACATCAGAATTGAGCAAAAAGTACCAGGTGATGGGGACATGGTAATGAAGAAGACAGATATGATCTTGGAGCTCATGTGTGAGGCAGGCATGGGCATTTAACAACTCATTTTATCATGGATTATAGTGTTATAATTGCTTTAAGTATTATTTGGTGTCTGTCAAGTGATGCAAACCAGAGTTCTTCAAAGTGTCATTTCCATTTAAAGGTCTAAATGAGAAGTCTGGATGTTAACTTGATGTCATTTGTCTAGGCTGAGTATAAGGTGGCATCTTCGAGGAATGAGGAAGGGCTCAGGTCAACTGGCCATGGGAAGAGCCAGAGCAGACACTAGGGCATTCCGCAAAGCAAAGGACTGTGAAGCTTGGTCTTGTTCTGGACACAGCTTCAGTACTTAATCTACATTCCCAATATCTTCACTAAATATCATAATATCATCTCTTTTTAATTAGTAGATCTGTTGGTAAACCCATAGGGCTGGAAGGGTTTCTTTTGGCCATGCAATGCTTTAAAAATATTACAAATCACTATCAAATCTTAAAAATCAAATTTCACATAAACAGCTACATATCCAAACATTTTTTTTAAAGGGAAGGCCTGGCAATATTCTCATATTAGCATCTGTCAGCAGGTACAAAGTGGTGTTCAACTTCCCTTTAAAATGGGGTGTGCCATCCACTTTCCCACAGTCTCTTCCACTCCTGATGTTATTAAAACTGGGAATGGGCTAGGTGGCCTTCATTCACTGACTTTATATGTCCTGCCTTTGGAGGCAGCCGCTTTACAAATGTCAAGCTGTCACTGCATCATTAATTCAGACAGTTGCGTTTTTCGGTATTTTGCCTTCCTCTGTTCCGTGGATGCTCTATTATTGCCTCTTTTCCTGATCACCTTCAACATTAATCATGCATTTCTGCTGCAGTACCATCTCCACCTTTAACTACTTATACATTTATTTATTCCATAAGTACCTATTATTTCTTACTAATTCAGGGTTGGAGTGGGCAAATAGAGGAAGAGGGCACAATCTCTGTCCTCAAGAACTCCATAATCTAGAAGAGAAATCTCGAGGTAAGGAGAGTAGCAGGTAGTTAGAGAATCCTTAACCAGACAGCCATGTGTCAGACCATAAATTCTAATCTAGATTTTGCAGAAGGAAAAGGGTCAGACCTTTTATTTTGTCATGTCCTCCCTCTTATCAGTGTTTTCTCTCCCCCCTTTCAGTATATGAGGCAAGTTATTTGGGCTAGGGGCCAAGAACAGAATATATACTTGAGATCCAAATCCACAAACTTTGCTCTGCAAACTTTTCAAATGCAAGCTCTTAATGATAATGTCAAATGGTTTAAATATTGAAATGCTAAATGACAATCTCTAAAAAAACACTTGAGGAGAAAGTGTATCAGCAGAAAAATTAATGCAGCATGGAATGCTTGAGCTGGAAGAGACACTTTATATTTCACAGGTGGGGAACTTTGAGCTGGGTAAGTGACATTCCTCAGGTCTCGGAGACAATTAATAATAGAACTCCATCTTAGATTTAAACATCTCCAGGCTTTTTTTGTTTTTAAACATCAAATAACAATACAGATCCTCTGATAATTCCATTGTCCACCACCCCACCATTTTTTAACTTCTGAAGGATAATCAAAATTCATAGTAAATTTTAATTATTTAATAAATTCAACAGACATTTATTGAGTTCCTTCTCTATGCCAGCCGGGCTCTGTTGTGGGTGCCAGTGATACAGCAGGAACTAAAAGTCAAACATTGCTCTGCTTGAGGAGCTCACCTTCCAGCAGTGAACTGTCTTTGAACCCAACACAGGCTTCCAGGATACTAGGCAGCTTCAGACCCACAGCCAATTTACCTCCAGGGACTACTGTAACTATCTCATGAGACAATGGCATGAAAAAAATTTTTTGTAACATCAAAGTGTTCTGCAAATTTTTGTTTCAAATTCTAACATGTCAATGACCGATTCAGCACATTTGGCCAATCAGGATGTAGAGGTATAGTTACGTGGAACAGATTGACGGCTGTAAGAAGGGAATGAGGAAGAGAGAACTGGATAAAAGATGGTGAAGGGATTAGCCAAAGAACACAAATGTATAACCCCTGGACACAGACAACAACAGTGTGATGATGGCCAGAGGGAAGGAGGAGCTGGAGTTGGGAGGAGGGGGACAAGAGGAGGGAAAATGGGGACATCTGCAATAGTGTCAACAATAAAAATAAAGAAAAAAAGAAACCGTAGTAATGAATTCCATCTTCTTATGAACCACAAAATATTTCCATTGGCTTCACCTTGCCCCAACTTGATGCAAGTGTGTTGAAAGAATGGTGTCGCTACTGATTATATTTTAAAAAGGCCAAGCAGAGACCTGAATGTCATGTCTCAATTCCAGCACCACAGAAACATCCAAACTGAATAATTTGCTCCCCAAAGGGCTCCACTTTTTTCCATTTCATTTTGCCTCTGTTGAGAGAATTTCTTTTCACTGCTTCCACAACATTTCAGACCAGAACATAAAAATGAACATGCAACCCAAATTACCATAAGTGCCCCTGGCCTGGCCTTTAGGGTGTACCCTCAGGACATCAGGAGAATGTCAGCATTAGGTTGACTTTCTCCAGTGAACATCTATTTCTCTGTTAGGAGCCAAGTAAAACCCTCTGGTGAGCAATTGTGTCTCCAATTTCTATTCCAACCTACAAGACTGTTTTGTCTTCCATCCAGCTAAAAATGATGTATAATTAACTCACCCAGTGGCCACATCTAACTTCTGCAAAAAAGTCTGCAATGATTCTCCACTTTCTCTACATTTCTCCAAAGACATCCCTACGTCCATATTTGAGACTTCTTCAGACTGGGGAGCTTCTAACAGGGACAAGACTCATGGTGCCAAAATCATCTACAGCACCCAAAATTCTACCTACAAACTAACCATGATGAAGGAAGCAAAGAAAACAGACTCCTATCCTTGAGGTCTCAGCTTTCATCCCCAAATGATTTCTTTGGTTTCCATAACTTTCAATAATGTGTAAAACAACGCTAACAATAGAATCCATTGTGTGTTTAGTCAATGCCCATGGCCACTAGAATGTGAACTCAAAGATTGTTCGTCTCCTCACTACTGTGTGCGCATTCCCAGATATAATTTTTTACCATATTAGAGGCGCTTAATTAGTATTTGTTGAATTAAAACAGTTAATAAATTAGGAAAAGCATCATCTGAACTATAAACTCGCTTTGACTGGGTTTACACAGAACATCCTTTTTCCAACAACAAAATAAAAAAAGCTTTATTGATCTGCCCCACCGCCATCTTATTTAATTCATAGCCCATTTTCCATTGAGGTTTGGTCTCAACTCCAACCATTGCCTGCTACTTACAACAGGACTCAACATTCTTAGTTCCTTACTTCTCCCCGCCTCGCCCTGCTTTGTCTCATATCAGACACACAGTGCATGAAATATGAGATGTGACCACGTTAGCAGAGCTCTATTTTGATGTATTTTTGTCAAGCCTGTACAGACAAGTGGAAAGAGAATTAAACAGAAGCTGGGAAAATACTGCCAGAAATTATGTCAACAAATAACTTCAGAGTTTACCTTCCTATTAGTTCTAAACCTTTTAAGCAAAGTAGCTCCTCTTTTGTCTATAAGTCAAAGCCTGAACCTGAATTAGGGGGGGAAAAAGGCAAAGCAAATCCCTAATAGAACATTTTTCATCCCGTGGTCTCAGAGATCAGATTTCGTTCTATTTTTTACTTAAAACAACAGAGGTTTATGCCTCCTTGTCTGTCCAAATCATACCCAGAGGTGGGCAATAAGGCTCCAGTTGGTAGTTAATAAATCTCCAGTAATGTATCGATCACTCCTCATGCCTTTTTCTATTGTTCTTAAAACATAAGAACTGTCTCATTATGTTAAGAAAAAAGGGACAAGTTTCCACACTTAAATGCCAACCAAGGAAAGAAATCCCTGGGAAGCTAATAATGAAACAAAGGTGGTTTTCTTCAGCAGAACTGTGTGCACTAAATTGCACTTTTATGTGATTTTTAGGGCAATTTGCCACTTTCTTGGCACCACTTCATCACTTTCCTCCAGCCACAGAAAGAGAAAGGAGGGCCGCAGCGACCTACGTGTTATCGCTCTAACAGTGTGTGGGGGTCAGGCTCTCCAGGCCCATGAGTCTGATTTCATAATGGATACTTCATTTTCTTATCTAAGTCAGGGAAATTTCAGGGTACATTCTCATTTCCCTCAAGGATTTCACTGCTCTTGCCAGTATTTCCATCAGAATTTTTTTGCCTCTTCAAATGTTGGGAACAGCAGCATTTCCACTGTATTTGTTACGTATTATGACTTATGTGTATGCACAACTTGACTTCCAGGAGGTGGAGGGTCAACTCATAAAATATCTGTCAAATTCCCTCATCAATAAATGGAGATTCTGAGGCCCAGAGAAGTCATGTGACTTGTCTTCACCTATGCAGATCATTAGTGCTAAAGGATTAAATGGTGTTAAGGTAGGTTATGTGTTAAGGTAGATTATGTGAAAGAACAGTTAATAGCTGAGTGAAATTGAAGAGGTTTATAACCAATTTGAATTTCTTTTTTCCCCATGCCTAAATGCTGGGTTCCTCCTTCTCATCTTTTGTGGTATAAAAGTAGAAACTACCTCCTTGCCCAGAATGTTGTTCCTTCTCTCTGGACTTATGTTCCCCATTGAGTACTACCCTTCCTATCTTGGGTCAAATTTTACATCTTTCCAGGAAGGCTTCCCTGATCTTCCAGCTACGTTAGCTCGGCAGGCACTCAGGACATCCAGTACTTCTCCACTGCAGTTTGATCACAAAGGTAGTGAAACCATGTGTGGGGGGTGGTTACTATGTAATGTCTTTCTGCTTCACTAGAACGGGGTCCCCAACCCCTGTTAGGAACCAGGCCGCACAGCAGGAGGTGAGTGGCGCCAGGACAGCGAAGCTTCAGCTGTATTTACAGCTGCTCCCCATCGCTCCCTTGCCCACCTGTGCTCCTCCTGCCGTCAGATCAGCACTGGCATTAGAGTCTCATAGGAGTGCGAACCCTACTGTGAAGTGGCACATGCGAGGGATCTAGGTTGCACACTCCATACAAGAATATAATGCTGATGATCTGAAGTAGGGGCTGAGGCGGTGATGCTAGTGCTGGGCAGCGGCTGCATATACTGATTATCATTAGCACAGAGGTCTGACTGCACGGAGACCATAATAAATTAACTGCTTGCAGACTCATGTCAAAACCCTACCAGTGAGTGGCAAGTGACAATTAAGCTGCATCTGGTGGCAGGCTATAAAGCCATCCCATCTCCATCCCCCTGCCCCATCCATGGAAAAATGGCCTTCCACGAAACCAATCCCTGGTGCCAAAAACGTTGGGGACCAATGCACTAGAGTATAAGCCCCACGAAGGCAGCAAGCCCATCTTCCTCTCTGCTCATCCACGTGTGCTCTCTCTTGAGCCTTGCTCATAGTAGGAGTTCCACATGTACCCGCTCAGTGACCACCACAGTACACACGTGTTTGATAAATAAAAGTCAGTGCTCACGTTTCTTCTCAGCCCAGTTTGTTGAGCCAAGCGACACATCCTTAGCTCTTTCAACCTCTCCTAGGTCAATTCTCTCGTCTCTTTAAAAATGACTTAATTCATGGTTTCTGTGTAGTGATAGCAGCTTCCTTGCATCTGACGTTTTCTCTCACGTTTCAGTGTGAACGAAACAATTGAGGAAAAGTCACTTCTGTGTTTAGCTCTTTTGGCAAAACAAACCTCCCTCCTCCTTGCTCCCCCCACCCTCCATTTGCCCTGAATTTGACTTCACCACCGTCTACATTAAGAACAGCAGCTAAACCTTCTTTGAAACCTTATTCACCATGGCCAACAGGAAAAAAAAAAAAAAAGACCTGGTGAAATTCCTTGAAAATGCGCTTTAATCTAGCTGGAATGCCATAAATTGCTTCCAGATGTGCACGATACAAAAGTCAATCAAAGCTATTTATACTGACACTCTACAGTCCAAACAATCTGAAGCCAAATGCCATGTCTCCGCTTCAACGAAGCTATAAATGTCAGTTTTGTTGAATTTGGAGAGGTGTCGAAGAGTTCATGCAAGTTTGAGTTCTTGACTCTTGTAGAGCCAGCAGTAATTCTGAGAGGGGGATCTAAAACCATGACACACACAGACTTTCCTAAATCCCCATTTTCACGGAGCATACCTGACACCTAGCATATATGACCTTGCAAGCACCACAGGTTTGAAGACAATACGCAGTTTTATAAGACAGAAGAATGCAGCTCTTGGACAGAACGCCAAAGAAACTCAGAGAATCTGGCCAGATCTCCCGAATACAAACAAGCACCCTTGGGAATTCACTGGCTGCATGACTTGTCGCAATTCCTTTTGGACATCCCAGCAAGCTCATGCTCTCCAAAGCAGCTCTCCACACAAAGACAGTTCATACTGTGGGTGATGCACTCAGGTACCAGTGTGAGCATGAAGCCTGAGGTCCAGGAGGCTGGCTGGCATGTTTTGCCACTTACAGACATTTGCTGTCTCTCTCCACTGAAATGTAACCTCCAGGTTTGTGTTTCTACCATAGTCAGCATCACATTTCCAGTGCCTGGCACACAGTAGTCCCCTAGTAAGTAATATTTTTGAAAGCGCACATTTAAAGGAAACGATGACCTATGGGTCTAGTCATTTCTTTCTGGGGACATAGGTGAATTCAGAATAGAAACTCCAGATACGTATTCAGTAAAATGGAGACAGTGGGTGCTTTGGGGCTTAGGCACGTGTTTCAAGTTCCGCCTTGTGGACTGGTTGGCGAGCGGTGTGACTTGGTGTATGTTTCATGATGTTTCTGAACCTCAGTTCCCTTCCCAGTCGGGGGATCTCATCGTGTGCCTCAGGCAATGATGCTGCTCTTGTTTCGTAGCAGCCTTCTGTGGCCATTCCTTTCTTTTTGCCCCTACGGCTGGCATGTCAAGTGTTTGAAAAACAAAAGGAGCCAGAAACAACTCAATTTGGAACCAGAAATAATAAAGAATTTAAAAGTAAACACTAGTCAATTTTCATCCATGGACTGGAGCAGCACTTACGTTGAACTCGATTAATTTTCCAATATTTGCAAACAGCAATTTCATAGAATCATGGGAAGGACCGTGTTACAACATCCGCTGTTCCCCATGGCAGTTCACCATTTGGTTACTGAATGTATAACCACCTCCGTTGGTTGAAGTCACTGAGGCTCACAGGCTCTGGGTGTAGACCAGTGGTTCACCAACTATGACCCATAGGCCAAATCCAGCCGGCCTCCTTAAATAAAACTTTATTGGAATACAGCCACGCCCACTCCCTTAGGTATCAACTGTGGCTATGTTCACTTTACAAGGGCAGAGCTGAATCACTGCCACAGAAACTTTTGGGCCACCAAAGCAGAAATTAAGTTATTAACTATTTGGTCCTTTAGAGAAAAAATCTGCTCACTGTTTATGAACCAAGGCTCTTGAATTAGATTCCACTTTTCTGTACCAACTGCAGACTGAGTCATTTCTTTCAATTAAACACAGGGGAGGTCTTTAATTCCCTTAATCTCAGTTTTTCATCCATAAGATGGAAATAATAGCTACCTCATAAGGCTGAGAGAATTAGGTTAAAAAATGAGGTGTTAAAGCACTTAGCATAGTGCCTTGCTCAAGGTGAGGTTTAAGTAAATTGTAGCGGCATTATTGCTATCAACTACCAATACTTCTTTAGTTACAAGACATATGATGTCACATGTGGAATGATACATGGCAAAGGCCATGCAGCCCGTGTGTCAAGCCACAATTCAGAGCGGTGGGGGCCATGACCATCAGAAGGGTATCTGGTCTATAGGGGCAGCTGCCACTGAGCTCCAACCACAGCTGACACCTGGGAATACCACACCAGTGCTTCCAGGTCTTCTGGGTTTCCCAGAGACACCAAGCATTTGGACCCTTACGCAAAATCTTCCATTTGTGAATGCTTGTAACTGACTAAAAATGTCTATAATCACTCTTTGAGTCAAAAGCAATACATGGAGTCTCCTTCTTATTTTTCTTTTTGATGTTTGGCTGTGTAAAAGAAAGAGTAGAAGGAAGAAAGGGGAAGGACTTTTTTGTACCTGGCATAGAAGATGGCAGATATTGGTGGGGGCCTACAATACCATTGCTCAGACATAAAAAAATCTACCAGTATTTTGGTGAAGATTTTCTCTTTGCGCATCTATTTTTGTGGTATTGAACAGTAACTTGTATCCATCTTCCTTTGCCTAGAGAAACAAGCCTCCGTACACGTTTTCATTCATGCACACCCATTCAAGCGTCCACTTTGCACCTACTTCATGAAAGCTAAGCTATGGTGCAGAACACATATCAAACCACAACACTCTACACCTAAGAGACCTGAGCTATACCCAAGCCATTCACCTGTGGGCCCCATGGCGAGCCAGGGAGGAGAGTCTCAAACACACCCTCAGAGCAACACAAGTTCTGCTAATGGTGGTGGCATCCCACAGCCTCAGCAGCACTTGAAGTTTGTAAGCATCAGTAATCTAGAGATATAGATTTAGCAACATTTAAATTGTCTACTCTCCACTTACTCATGAGATGAGATCTAGAAGAAATCTCTATGTACTTTTGTGGAACGAAAGTTTTCCAGTAATGAGATAGGAGGCATAGGCAAACAAGTACATATTGTGATTTTCTGTATTGAGCCAACTTGGCTAAGCTGAAATTTGTTTCCCAGAATGCCCCTCCCTGTATGGGTTCAAGTTGTAGTTGGTCAAGAACAATGTGACTGAGATCTGGAAGGCAGGAAATGAAGCAGCAGCCATTACTTCATGAAGTCTTGGTGTTTAGATGTGGTTCTGGCTTGACTTTACTCTCCCAGTGTCTAGCTTTTCTGCTCAACTGTTGACCTGGCTGTCCAACAATGTCCTTAGTGATGCATGGCAATGGACCCGCAAGTTGGTAGCTGCATAGACACAGATTCCCTTAGTCCTCCTTCTCACTTTTCTCTGTGGTCCCATTTTGGGGACTGGAGATGTTTGTGTCTTAGATTTACTAGTTGATATCCTCTCTGCATGACCATCTCTCTTTCAGGCTTTTACTTCCTGGCTTCTCCCACAACTAAAATCTAATTCCTTGATGAATCCCTTATCCCAAGACTCATTGTGGGCTCTATTTTCCTGACCGATCCCTTTTACAATAGTGAGGGGTTGCTACTTTGTCTCTACCACACTGACTGCAAGTTCCTGGGGACCAGGGCTCCTTTGCTCTTGGGTAAGGCTCCAGAGCCTCTTAATGATATTTGCTCAATAAATAAAAGAAATACAAGTAATATGATCTGTACCATTCGATCGCCTCTTTATTTTGAAAACAAAAACCAAATTTTATTGGCAGCAAAAACCGAGGAGAATACCAGGCAGCCCTAGGACATTTACTTGAGTAATTATTTGAGTAAGTGAGTTCAAGGAATGACTTAAGTTGAGGTGTGATATGTGACTTCTTAATTCAACTATAACAGGTTCCTTTGAGAATCTGGTTGCAAGATGCTGCTTTCATGGCACCAGGTAGTGAATTCGATGCTCGGCAGTTGAGTTGTTTTCTTTTGTGTGATTGTAAACAATGCAACCTTAACATCACCTCGCACTTTTATCATTGTGAAATTTTGTGAGATCTGTAGGATAAATTCTCAGAAGCTGAATTGCTAGAAAAAAAGGGGGAGTTCATTTGTAATTCCTGTACTCAGTATCACCCCTCCCCACTGAAACACCCACGATCTGTGTTCCACCAACCTGTACTTCCACCAGCAGTGTATAAAACGGCCATTTCCCACACGTCCTGACCAGTGCTGTGTATGCAATCAAACATCTCTACCTCTGCTGATCCCATAGGGGCATACTGGTGTGTCATTGCTGTTTAAAGTGAACATTGCTTTTGAATACTCCATAGTGCCTGAAGTTCTCACCTCTGCTTCACTTCAGATCCACATGATCAATCAATAAACCGATCTCATCCTGGGATGGGCTTACCTTTATAAACCAACAAGGGATACTTAGCATTTATGTAGCACTTCAACTAATGACTGGAACTGGCTCTGAGAAAAAAAGCGTCGCTGCTTAATGATCATAGCCCATAGGGACATTAGCTTTTACTGTCTTTGTTTTACCAGTTTTTGTATTAGGTTGTAGAAGGTGTGGAAAGGAAGGCTCCATTATGCAGACTATGGGTAATTAAGATAAATAAGACAGTTCGCTGATGGCGGATATGTCTTTTACAATGCAACCTCAAACGGCGGCTATTGTTGCCAACATTGGCTAGTGTTAGTGGCAGAGAAAAACAATTAGCAACTCTGTGAATTATGGCCCCATTAGTAGTTTTTTGGGGGAGAGAAAATTTTAGCTTCATTGATACTCTGCCTCAATTACCATGTTAGTAGAAGGATGTGGACGTTTAGGGAGGAAACCCTTCCAATGGCTTTAATCAGGACAAAAATGTCCCAGGAATAATAAATTAGTAACTATAACAATGTAATATTTAGAAAAGTGAAGTTTATTAATTTTCTTATTTTAGTTTCCCTGATGTGGATTCTATTCATGCTGGCCTTAGGTTTCTTGGTTTATTTTTAGTTTTTTTAGCATTGATATTAATCCCCTGAAACTGGAATAAGACCTTGGGACAAATATATAAAGGCATGGGATTACTTAATGCAATTACCCTTTTTAGTTGTTCTTACATCATACGGTGGTAAGACAAGAAGTTGGCATTTTTAGGCATGACTAATAAAAACACATATCTATGGGGACAGTTCCCTTCTGAGTCACAACCGCCAAGTGCTTGCTACACAGTGCGTGCAGGCCAGGGCATGTCCATTAGGTGAGAGAAAGCAGGAGGTCAACAGAGTAGGGGAACATCAATGTACCTATTAGTCTCTATTGCATTCTCTGTGCCGTAGTATCCTCCCTCCCTCCTCCTCCTCCTCCTCCTCCCAAATTCCCTACTCCAGATATCAGCAAAATGTCTTTATTCTCAGGGGGGCTGGGGTAGGGGGAACATATAACATACCCTTCCATTAAGACACTCTTCCCTTGGGAATTTGCTGGAGAAGCTTATGGACGAGGATGAGGACAATAAAACCTGTTCAGGGCATGCCCCAGGAGTCTCTGTCTCCTAAGGGTTTCACAGCGTGAGAATGGACCTGTGTGTATTAAGTAGCACTGTGCCAGTTCAGTGCTTCTCAGTGTGAGATGGTGGGGCAGAGGGGGACTTGGGATGGGAGGGGGTGAGAAGAGAAGCAATTCTGGCCCGCTAGGGGACATGGGCAATGTCTGGGCACATTTTGGTTGTCCCAATTTAGTGGGAGAGGTTGTTACTGGCATCTGGCGAGTAAAGGCGAGGATTATAGGAGCCAGGCAGACACATTTAGTCAATTCAAGAGAGCTCTAGAAGATGACCATAAAAACCCAGCTCTTCAGCATGGCCTGACAGTCTTTACAGTATTTCCAAAAAGCTGCAGAATATCTTCAAAATTATGTGACAAAACATATGTTCCCTTAGGTACTCCTACCACAATCAAGTAGAACTTTCCTAGGACCCAATTTCTTTATGTTGGTAGTTGCAAAAAGAGAAGATAAGGTAATATAATACAAATTATAAACTTATACTGAATTAAACCTCAAGAGTGTTTTTCTCACTCTAAATTTTGTTAAACATCTTTGACATTATTGTGATTAAAAGCCCATAGATATCAAGTTTTTAACCCAAACCAAACCTGCGGAACAATATGGGTTTTACTATTGATACATTCAATACTTTTTCTTTGATTACAAATTTCAAAATCACATCCCCAACCTAGCTAAATGATAATAGAAAAGAGACAGAAGAAATTACTCTAGGGTGATGATTTTAAAGTAATCTTCAGCTAGCATCGCTGGCTGTAACATGTATTGGGGCAGAATACAAAATTCAAGTGGAACAACCTAGTATTCTTCCCCTCCGCAATCTTTCTCAATCTCACACAGGCTTGAGCAGAAGATAATAATTATTTCCCAGTCACAATAATAGAAAAGGTATTGACCAGCAATACAATCTACTTGATCACCCTGCAGGACTCCATTCTTAGCACTGAAAACTCAATTTGATGGCAGGAGATATCTGTCTCTCAGAGGAACACAGGGCTCTCCAACCACACTGTGAGTGAAGGATGTGATTTGTCTCGCTCGGCACCATATTCCATGAGTCCCCAAATTCAGTGACCCTGCCTCATACATCATCAAGCACATCTTTTTACTCTGGTACAGTTTCTTAGACTTAGTGTTCTATGGCAGCTAAAGGCAACTAAAAGATTTCTGCCTTCTGCTGTGCCCCATGTTAATTTCCTCTTCCCATTTGGATGAAATAGTAGCATGACCCTGATTGCGCAGTCCTGAGATGACAAGCGGCACTGCTGTGCCACACGTGACTTATTCACGGGTTTATGGACCCCCGGTCTCTCAAAGGATTATCTTTAATACGCAAGGTTTCCTGGAGTGCTAAGTGGTGCTTCAGGGTGTCAGGGAAGTGGTTGAGAAATGGGTCAGAATCACATGGAGAAAAGAAAACTCCCCACTGGCCACACATTTTAAAAAGCTAAGAGGACTCATCAGTGAAGACCAAGGAAAAGGCTCCCATGGGCCATTTATCCATAAATGGAACTTGGAAATACTTTCCACTTGGAATTTATTCCCAGGTCACTAGTTTTGAAGCAGTTATGCAAATCAGAGTTGGGCCAAACTTAAGACCAATTCACTGTATTTATTTCTTATCCTGGGACTTTTACTTCTTTATGTATGTGTTTACTTATTTGCTAGGGCCTGCTTCTAAGAAGAGGAAACATATCAGTCATTGACTCAAGGTTCCTCAACACTGACCTATAGTTTTAGGAGAATCAGAAGGACATTGGTGAGGGACAGCCCTGGGCACCAGAAGCATTTCAGATACAGCTTTCAGACTGTGAGTGGGTCTTCTCCAGGACACCTCCCTGTTCTGTGAAATGCCCTCTTCACGAGTAGAAAAACTGTGAGTGCCCAAACCAGCTTCATCTGGTTAAAAAAATATCCTCATGTTAAAGTTAGACTGCTGCGCATGGCAGTTAGGATTTGGCAAGGGGACCAGTCAGGGAATGTGCACTACTGTGCTTTATTTTGGAGGATGAGAAGTAACCCTGACCCTGGGATAGTGGCAAGAACATGACTGGTCTCTTCCCTGCTGGTGACACACAGTGGGCCAGAGCTGGGAGAGAAAAGGGGTGAGGACAGGGTGCAGTGGGGGATGGTATGGTGAGGAAGAGGCAGTACAGCCAAACCTTTGACTCCCACATACATGACTAGGTTTTCTCTCTCCCGACCACTCTTTATGCCAAGATATGAGGGGGACCCCCAAAACCAGAATTGTCTTCTGGAGGGCAGGCTCCTTGTACTATAGGCTTCCCCTGCTAGGTGAGTGTTCTAGGAACCCATCCGTATCAGTGTACCAACAGGCATTGTTGTGAGAGGCTGTGTCTGGCTTCAGTGAATGCTTTTTGAAGACTCTCAACACATTTACTCCTTTCATGATGGGTGATTTAGGAGCACACCTGCCCACATGGCACTGGCACTGTGTTCAGCAGTTTTTGATGAAAAATGGCATGACCCCCATGCCCCACCCTCCCTATTCACCTGATCTTGCCCCAAGCAACTTTTTTTTTGTTTCCCTAAATGAAAAAAGTCCTCAAGGTGAAATGTTTTGTCAACGCAGAACAGCTGAAACAAAAAATGGTAGGAGCACTAAAAGGCATAAAAACCAATGAGTTCAAAAACTCTTGAGCAGTGGAAAAACATCTCAAGAGGTGTATTCCATCAAACAGAGAATACTTTGAATGTGACTGAAATATGAACATGTAAGAAAAAATATGCCATTATTTTTACAAATAAATTCTGTTTTTTGAGTTCTCCCTTGTACTTGAACCCACAGAATCATTCTTTCTCACTGCTTCTTCTTCCTTTCTCAATCTACTTTTTCTCCAAAACTGATGTATTTTTGCCTGGCTAATATTTTCCATTCCTCAATCTCAATGGAGCTACCCAAGTCCATTATTTTACATTACTCTTTGGCCATAAGTCTCCCTCTTGCTGAACCCCACAATCTCCCACATTCTTAATGGACTAAGTCTGAGCAATGTCCCAGAATTTGCTGCATTCCTAGCAATTCCCAAGTGATGCTGAGACTGTTAGTTCAGGGACCTCTTTTTAAGAACCACTAGCCTATGGGAAGGGGGAGGGGAAAACGGTAGAAAGTAGGGGAAGGGACTAGTCGAAAAACACGTGTGAATGACTCACTGACATGGACAACAGTGTGGGGATTGACTGTGGGAGCGAGCTGCGGGCTGGCAGAAGATGGCAAAGGAGAACAATTGAGACAAATGTAATAAAAGAACTATCAAAAGAAGAACCACTAGCCTAAAAAGCTGAACGATGCAATGAACAAATGAGAGAAAGCCTGACTCCCCACGACTTTCCAGAAAGCATCCTATCAATTAGCCTGCATCAGAGCCACTCTGAAGCCTTATTCAAACACAAATGCTACACAAGGACCCCCTTTTCTCTACATCTTTGCAGACATTTGTTTGTTGATTTGTTGATGATAGCTGTTCTCACAGGTGTGAGGTGATATCTCATTGTGGTTTTAATTTGCATTTCCCTGATGATTAGTGACATTGAGCATCTTTTCATATGTCTGTTGGCCATCCCTATATGCTCTATGGAGAAATGTCTATTCAGGTTCTTTGCCCATTTTTTAATCATCTTATTAGGATTTTTGTTGTTGTTGTTGTTGAGTGGTACATTTACACAACAGAATACTAAACCATAAAAAAGAAGGAAATCTTACTTTTTGTGACAGCAGGGATGGACCTGGAGAGCAGTATGTTAAATAAGCTAGTCAAAGAAGGAAAAATACCATATGATTTCACTTATTTGTGGAATCTAATGAACAAAATACGATACCAAACAAAATAGAAACAGACTCATAGATACAGTGAACATGTTGATAGCTGTCCGAAGGGAAGTGGCTGGGGGGTGGGTGAAAAAGGTGAAGGGATTAAGCATAAAACAAAAACAAAAATGCTGGACTCCATTCTCAGAGAGCCTCCCTTCTGGGGTCTGAGGGACAGCCCGGTAATTTGCATTTCTCACAAACTGCCCGGTGATACTGCGGAGGCTGGATGAGGGAACACATTTTGAAAAGCGCTGGGGTTGGTTGGGATCAAGTCCCAGAATAATGGAGGTGGAGTGATCAACCCATCGTAAGCTGTTTCCATTTCTAGTCAACATGTAGTTACTTACAAAACAGTATAGAAATGGTTCTAAAGGCATATTTGCAGAAGAATAAAAACACCCATAAGCCAATGAAGACCTCCGTGTTTTTCAGAGAGGGTCTTAAGAACACGAAACCCTCATTTTGCTCCTGAAAGAAACCCTCATTTTTCTTTTAAAAGAATCTTTTCAAGAGCACAGCCACGAAGCTCCCTGCTGTGTTGCCATCACAACATAAAGCACACACTTGGGCTTAACTAGTGAACTGCACCGGGAATTTCCTCCGGGGTCGCCTGCTTTTCTGACAGTTCACACACCTACTCT
>PVKM010007194.1:0-42098 GCA_004027735.1 Carollia perspicillata | reverse complement strand
GTTTAAGGTTATTATGGATAGGTACTTATTCATTGTAATTTTTCTACATATGTTCCTCTCTGTCTCTCTCTTTTCCTTCCTTTCCTTAGAGCAATCCCTTTAGCATCTCTTGCAGTGCTGGATTGGTGGATGCATATTCTTTTAGACTTCTTTTGTCTTGGAAGCTCTTTATTTGGCCTTCTATCTTGATTGAGCGCCTTGCTGGGTAAAGCAGCCTAGGTTGCAGGCCGCTGGTTCTCATTACTTGGAATATTTCTTGCCATTCTCTTCTGGCATGGAGTGTTTCCACTGAGAAGTCAGCAGCTAACCTTATCGGGGCTCCCTTGTATGTTACTTCCTTCTTCTCCCTTGCTGCCTTTAAGATTTTCTCTTTGTCTTGGAATTTTGCCATTTTAATTATGATGTGTCTTGAAGAGGGCCTCTTTGGGTCCTCTTGATTGGGACTCTCTGTGTTTCCTGTATTCGTGTAACTTTTTCTCTCGTCAAATTAGGGAAGTTTCCATCATCACTTTTTCAAATAGATTTTCTATCCCTTGCTCTTCTTCTCCTTCTGGTATCCCTATTATACGGATATTACTACGTTTCATATTGTCTTGCACTTCTCTTAATCCCTCTTCATTCTTTCTCAGCCTTTTTTCCTTTACATGCTCATTCTGGGTGTTTTTTCTACTTTGTCCTCTAACTCACTGATCCGATCTTCTGCTTCATCCATCCTGCTTTTGGTTCCTTCCACTGTGTTCTTCAGTTCAGCCATTGTATTCTTCATTTCCTCTTGGCCCTTGTTTATGTTTTCTATTTCCTTTTTCATGTTGGTATAGTTTGTGGTGAGCACATGGTAGCTTTCCTGTAGTTTCTGGTAGTTTATTGTCATCTCACGGAACTTCCTGATAACCAGTTCTTTGAATTCAATATCTGATAGCTGAGTTGCTTCCATTTTGTTTAGCATTGTTTCTGGGGCTTCCTCCTTTCCTTTCATTTGGGGATTGTTTCTTTGTCTTTTCATTGTTTGTGAGACTCTTCTTGTTAGCTTCCACTTCTTAAATGGATTTGTTCTGTTTCCCAGGGTTTATGGTGTGAACTGCCGTGGTAGAATGCCTGTGAGATTCAGTGGTGCAATCTCCTTCGGGTATCCTGGTGTTCACCGTTTCCACCTACTCTTTGTGCTCAGTTGGAGGGGGAGGCAAAATGGTTTAAGACAGCAGGGGAGTATTCTATGATATTTACAGTAGCAGCCAGTATAAGAGACAGGAGATCTTTTGGCTATGTGTAGTGTTAACCGTGTTCCTCAACCCAACTGGCCACTTTTAAGAAAGGATGGGAAGAAGATAAGACTCTTGTTGGGAAGGGAAGGGTTGTGAGTTGGATCTAGAAAGCAGTGAAGTTGTGGGAGGTCAGATTCTGGGGTAAGGCGAGAGTAAAGGGTAGTACATAGGTGTAGCGTGTGAGAGAATAGTGTTAACCTCCCTAGTAATAGAGTTCAGGAGACTGTGATGTGGCCTTGTATCCGAGGAGGGTGCTTTGAAGTATTTACACTTGTGTGGAACAGCAGTTATTTACAATAATATTAGAGCAACATCCATATGCCAGAATGTATGTGATCCGAATAACCTGAACAGGGGGTATAGGACTTTGAGTAGTGTGCTGATGGAACACAATTCAGGTGAAGGACAGTAAATTAGCAATACAATGTAGAAGAGAGAACAGGGGAAACCTGTCAAATAGTACAATATACCCTGCCAAGCAAAGAAGACTATACAGAAAGAAGGGGAATACAAAAATACTGTTGAGATAAAAGATGTAGGAATAATGAAAAAAGGAGAAAACAATAATAGTCCAAATATGCAGCAACTTGCATTTTCCCTGCAATAGTCGAGTGAAATTTGTCTTCCTGTTTCAGGTGTTGGGTTGCCCCCTGTTTGAGTCCACTTCAGGTCCTTTCACAGTTCCAAGTTTTTCTCTCTCTTGTGGGTATTAAAAAAAATGGCAGGAGAAGTAAGAAAGGAGAGATAAAATTCGAAAGAAAGTGTGCAGTACTAAATCAAGAAAGAAGGGAAGAGAGGAAAAAGCAATTGAATAGTAAAACAGTAGTGAAAATTTTAAAAATAATAATAACAAAAAGATTACTTAAAAAAACAGCATTTAAAAAAAAAAGCAAAAAAACCACACACACACACCAAAAAAAGACCACACCTCTTTTTGGTTTCAAACTGGCCAAACCGGTTTTTCTGGTCTCGCTGGCTGCAGAAGGCTGGGGAGTGATTGGTGTGGTGTTTTTCCCTTCCTGATCTTTACTCGGCCTTTCTCACAAGCACTGTTCCAGCAGCTAGTCTGAATCCTTTCCCCAATATCTTCGATGTGGGAGTCCTGGTTTTCTTCAGAGCACTTTCCCCCAGTGGTTATCACTAGACGCTGGGGTGTAGGGGCGCCCACTCAGCTAGGCTGCCTCCTTCCAGTGAATTTGGGCCCAAACGCTTCCCTTCCCAGTGCTACGGGGATGGAGTCGCTGTGCTTTCCCTTTGACCCTGGGATCTCTGCCCGGCTGGGCTGGGAGTCAGCTTCGGGGCTGTCACAGCAGATTCCCCAGCCCCTCTGTTTGATAAATTCCTCCTACTCAAGCCTGGCGCCCCGTGTAGCCCGATTCTCCAGGCAGCCCAGTGACTACTGGGGTCAGTGTGCGATGCAGCCTGGCTCTCAGCTCTCCTGAGCTGGTGCCCACAGACTCCACCAGTAAATCACAGCCCTGTGCGTTTTGCCTCTTTCTCCTTATTCCCCTCTCCATGACCAGAACTCTGCTGGTGTTGCTCCAACCCTGGTCTGTCGGGGAGGGAGGGAGCAGGTGACCCAGCTCTCTCCCAAGGATTTCAGCAGGCCCTCCGTTTTCAAGCAGTCTGTGGTAGACTAAGCGCCCGCTCTGGGCACAGGGTCTGGGGCTACAAACTCTCCCCGGTCCCCCGCGCTGGTCCCCGGGACCTTACTGTCCTGAAGTATCTTCTTACCATCTGGTTTCTGGTTTTTCAGTGTCCGCTACAGCTTTGTGGACTCTTATTTTCAAATATGCTGCAGTACTGTTGTGTGTCTGCTCTGTTCCTCTGTGGATTAGCCAGTTTTTCCTCCTGTGTGTAGGGGGGAGTGAAATCCTCTCCCTCCTACTCCGTCGCCATCTTCCCACCACAATAGTGGTTTTTGATTAAGTCTAATTTATCTGTATCTTTGGTTGCTTGAGCTTTTAGTGTCACATATAAGAAAGAATTATCTGCTCCAAGGCCATTAAGATTTATACCTATATTTTCTTCTAGCTGAGTTATAGTTTTATCTTCTAAATTCAGGTCTTTGATCCATTTTGATTAGTTTTTATATAGAAGAGAGGTTGGGTCCAAATTTATTCTTTTGCATGTTCATATCTAGTTACAGTACCATTTTTGGAAAAGACTATTTTCCCCCATTGAAGGATCTCAGTACCATTTTCCCCATCAACTGACCATAAATTTGAGTTTACTTCTGGACTCTCAGTTCTATTTCATTGTTCTGTATGTCCATCCTTATGCCAATAACACAGTTTGGATAACTGTAGCTTTGCAGTAAGTTTTGAAATCAGGAATTGTGAGTCCTCTTTGTTCTTTTTTTTCAAGATTGTTTAGGTATTCTCTGAGACCCTTGAATTTCCTTATGAATCATTTAGGATCAGTTTTTCAATTTCTGCAAAAAAGACAACTTTGATCAAAGGAACCTTGATAGGGATTGTATTAAATCTGTGGATCAACTTGGAGATTATTCCCATGTTAACAATATTAAATCTCTCAGTTATGAAAATAGATGTCCTTCCATTTATTTAGGTCTTTAATTTATTTAAATGATGTTTTGTAGTTTTCAGTATATGTATTCTTTTCTTAATTTTATTCCAAGTATTTTATTATTTTTGGTGCTATTATAAATGTTTTAATTTCATTTTTGGATTGTGTATTGCTAATATATAAAAATACAATTAGTTTTTGTTTATTGACCTTGTATTATGCACCCTGAGCAAACTTGTATATTATCTAGTAGTTGTTTTGTGGATTCATTAAGGTTTATACAGGTAGTTTTACTTCTCTCTTTCTGATCTCCATGCCTTTTGTTTCTTTTTCTTGCCTAATTGCCTTTGCTAAAACCTCGAGTGCATTGTTGAATAGAAGTACAGGTGTTGGGTGGAGGTGGACAAAGTAGGGGAAGTGGAGGACATGTCTAACAGTGTCGTTGATAACAAAAAAAAAAGAAGAAAAATATATTGTTTGCTGTTACGGGATTGAGTGTTCTAGAGATGTCTTTTAGGGCCAGTAAGCTGTAATGTTGCTCAAGTCTTCTTCCTTGCTGATCCTCTGTCTGTTTGATATCCATTATTAAAGTAATTATTATTATTAAATTGTCTTTTTCTTTTGTAGAGGCTTTTACTTTTATTGGTCTGTTTGTGGTTGTTGCTATAAGTTAATATGATACCATTTTTAAAATTTTTTAATTTTTTTTTACGGTTGTTCAAGTACAGTTGTCTCCATTTTCCCCGCTCTACTCGCCCCCCCACCCCGCCCATGCTAGCCATCCCCACCTCCCACCTGTGATCCTAGCCCTTTTTCTCTTTTCAATTCTGTCAGGTTTTGCTTTGTGTATTTACAAGCTCTGCTGTTAAGCACTTGCATGTTTACAGCTTTTCTATCTTTGTGATGTATTAACCCTTTTCTCATGACAAAATTGTCCTTCTTTGTATTTAATAAGAATTTTTTCTTTGATTTTTATCTTACTATAACCATTCCAGCTCTTCTTTAGTTATTGTTTACATGACTCTAAAAAAATATCTTTTTTCTATTGTTTTACATTCAGCTTAATTGTGTCTCTGACTTCAAAGTGAGCCACTTACAAACAGCTTATACAGAGTCCAGCACAAATAATGCCCCCTTTTTATTACAGACTCTTTTATTACAAAATCATAAGCATGTAATTCTGTAACATAACAATATCACACTCAAGCACACCATATGACATTTTAGGTGAAATGTTCAAATTCAAACTTTAAGTTATTACAGCCATATTGTTACCCTACCAACCATACTCAGGCAGGCATTACTTCTGCCAGACCCCATATACATTTGGATTCTATTTTTTATCAATTTTGCCAATCTCTGCTTTTAATTAGAAATATTAATACTATCCATGTATATATGTCTATATGTGTGGACATATTATGTGGTAAGGTATATTTATGTAATAAATTAATGTTTATTGAATGCATGAATATTTGTTGAATTAAAGAACAAATGGACCATTCTCATGTAGGTTCATAAATTAGAAATGTTAAATAAAGTATTAAAGTACTAAGTTCAGTGATGCATATATGTGTTTCAAACAATGTATATCAAGCCCAAGTATAACTGTGAGGGATCTGAGAATATTTGAACATCAGAAAACCATATAATGAGATTTATAGCATTTACACTGAAGAAAATAAACCATGTGGTCACAGCAATGATCAGGAAAAAAATCTTATTTAAATCTATTGCCCATTCAAGATTTTCAGAAACAGTAACAATAACCAAGAAATGACTATAAGCAAATTTAAGAGTAGAAATGAACTCCCTTGGCTTGACAAAAGGTGTGTTTAAAAAACAAAACAGCCCTGACTGGTGTGGCTCAGTGGATTGAGCGCCAGCCTGCAAACCAAAGGGTTACTGGTTCGATACCCAGTCAGGGTATGTGCCTGGGTTGTAGGCCAGGCCTCCCGTAGGGGATGCACAAGAGGCAGCTGCACATTGGTCTTTCTCTCTTTTTCCTTCTCTCCCCTCTCTTTAAAAATAAATAAGTAAAATGTTTAAGAAAATGTTGCTAATGTCTGTACTTCATGGAGAACTCTTAGAGGCTTTCTCTTTTATATTAGGAATGAGAAGGGATGCCTGAAAACCTCTCTTATATTTAGCATTGTACTGGAAGAACTAGATAGCATCAGAGGAAAAGAAAAAGAATTTAAAGTTTTTAAATCAGAAAAGAAAAAACAATAGTCATCATTTCCTGATTTTCTGATCTACAAAGTCCAAGAGGTGCTATAAACAAACTTCTTTACAGTTCTACATTTTTCCAAAGAATTTACATTATTCGTGGCATAAAGACAAATTTTGAAAGAGAAGTGGTGTAGTAGTCTTATTTTATCCAAAAGAAAATTATTTTTAGTAATTGCATTTTAAAGACTACTTATCAACTTTTGAATATTTTTAAAAATCGAGTTATGTTTTTCCCCTCTAGGGCTACAGAGACTTCTGATGAAGTGCAGAGTCTGCGGCCCCCTCGGTTCTTTAATGAAGATGGAGTTATTCGACCGTACAGGCTGAGGGATGGTACTGGAAATCAAATGTTACAGGTGGGTGAGTTAAGTTAAAATTAACTTAGTCAAATTAGCTTTACTAAAAGTCACTGTATAATGCTTTAATATATATTAGATTTTTTTAACTTCTTTATGATTTGCTTAATTCCATTTTTAAGTTGCTTATATTTAATTAGGTTTTAATGTACATTTATTTACTATGAGATTTTTTTTCTTTTTTACAGGCATCAAAAAATTTCATATGAAAAGAGTTAATGCATGACTTTGCAAGTGAAAGCCAACAGTAGATTTTAGTCTTAAAATTTACAAACTACCTACAGCTGTTTCAGTGTTTTAAATACAAAGAAAAACTTTTGTTTTGGTAACTTTTGTATAGGATTTTTAGTGAATCTGATCTTTTCATAGGTTATTCTTAGTTCTGTGCTGGATTTAGTAGATTTGTTGAAAGCCGTTGTGCCTATATTCCCTCATATTTGCTGGTACTTTGTAGCCAATTAGACCATTTTGTTTTAGGGTGCTTCGTTCTCTTTATCAAGCCAGTAGAAGCTTTTATGCCTAGTATAATTCTCATGTCCAATTAGACATGGATAAGGAGAAAAATCAGAACCATTATAATTTGAATTCTTGGGTTCGTGTGTTTTTCTTTTGAAAGTGCTCAAGTGGCCAGAACCCTCTTTCTGCTTTCTGCTTATGTAGTCTATTTAAACCCTTGCGCAATTTGATAACTAGTTCACAAGAAAGCCAACATCTGTTAGTGAGGAAAATTAGCTTTTGGAACAATAGACAGTTTGGTGGTAGAATACTGTATCTGTTCATATTACCTTCTTACTAGTGAATTGGACTTTTTAAAAATCTGGATTATGGTGTAGGTAATATATACCATAATAGGTTGTACCATTTTAAAGTAGTTTGTATGGTTTAGATGTAGAATACTAAATCAAATTATTTTTGAAAACAAGGAATTATTATGTTGTATAGCCTTGATATTTTAAATATTGTCATATTTGAAGTGATAAAGATCAGTAAAACTCTACAATTTTGCTCATTGCATGCAGACTATATAATTTTCCATAAAATGTACTTTCATCTAATGTAGTAAAACATAACCATTGAATTAATGTGTGATGTTTAGTAAAGTGATTTTACGTTGTGTTTAAAATATTTTTTAAGTCATTAACATGGTCCCATGTTGAGATGGAACTGGCAGCCATGGGGGAGGCTGTGCTCTCTCGGGCATTCTGTACGACCCTTGCAGTGGCGGCGTGCCGTTCTGTGGAGGAGGGGAGTGTTGCCGAGCCGACCCGTGCTTCACACACTTGAAACACAGCTTTCCTCTCAGTACTTGCCTTCCCTCTCCGAACACAGCTGGTTACTAGCATTTTACTGGACTGAATAGTTATCACATCTTTTAAACAACTAAAAATATTTAAGAAACTGTTTTAATAACCTCAATAGGAAGTAAGAATGAATAAATGAAAATTTAGAAATACATCGCCATTATTAGAAAACAGATTATGTATTAGAATACATAAAAAAGCCATGAGATAATAGGTGTTTCTCACAGTTGATAACTTGATTTCACTGATGAGTAACTTTATTCTACATCTTCATTAATTGTTTTTTGAAGCTTTTAACTTCAGGATTTACAAGTCACAACATTTGATTGCATTTTTAAAAATATGTATATTATTTTTAGTAGGACAGTCTCAGCATTTATTAGTAAAAGAGCTATTTAAGTGACTGAAAACTCATAATCCCTCTCAGCCATTACTTGTTTTTCAACAAGAAGATTGAACACAGTATTAGCGGGGATACCTAGAGGAATTTACCAGATGCCTTAGGATGTTCGTGGTTAACATTATTCTCTTATGGGTACAATAACTGGGTTGTTGCTTTGGTGGTAACAGTGCTTCTTTGAATCAGAACTCTATTGTACTGTTAACAAAAGCTTTAAAATATATGAATACTGTGGTAAAGAGATAACATAGAAACGGGATTTAAAATCTCATCAGTTTAGATTTAACCATGATACCCTTGGAAAGTGTTTAATACTTAAAAATGTTTCTCCTTTTATTTTCTGATTTTCTAAAAACAGTGTTCTGTGTTTACTAAATTATATATGCCCCTATCTAATAATTAAATATAAAATATACTTTCATTGTGAAGCTTTCTATCCACGAAGTAGCACATTATTATAGTGCTTCCTAGTGGTAAATCAAAGTTTCCTACTAGAGAAATGGGATAATTCTAATATATCCCCAGAATACTTCATTGGTATCACCAGACTATTTTATACATTAAATGTGGCAGCCAGTAGAGTTTAATCTTACTCCATTAAGTTATGGAATACATATCCATGACTACTGTCCTACTCAGAGCTGAAAAGTCTGCTTCAAAATTATTCTGATTCCTTGAACATTTTGTAAGGTTAGATGTTTTCCAAGGAATTTGTCATTCTTAACTAACATTGTGCTTCTTTTTCCCTTTGACATGCTTACAGAAAATTCAGGTCTACAGGGAATGGATTATGACTCACAGTAGCAGTAGAGATGATGATGATGATGATGATGATGATGATGATTAGTCAGAACTCAAATGTTAAAATTCATATGTTGTTTGTCATTTTATTTAAAACATTTCATTAGTATGTTTTGTATGACTGCTACCATAACACTCATATGCCCATTTTTAGTGAATCAAAATACTTTGCCTTTTCAAAATGTTTTTCTACACTATTTCAAAAAGCAAAATAATTACAGTATTTAAGCACAGAAAAATGTATTTTATATCCAAAGTATGGCATACTATATCTTACAGAATTTGTTTGTATATATTTTTTAGTTTTGTAATACAGTTTGTCTTTAAGATTTAAAGTTAAACTTAAATTTTTTGTTGATGTTAACTGGCTTTACCTTAGCTTAAATTATCTGTTTATTTATTAGTGAAACTTCACTTTTAATGTTCTTTGTACATGTTTTGGGCTGTCATGTAATGCCATTGTGTAAAAAAAAAATAATAGCTAGCCAATATTTTATCCTTCTTCAGCATGTTAGAAGTATTTTTGTCAAATTTATTTTAATAATAATAAACATATAATTTGAAGCAATATAAATTTGTTGTTCTATTCCAAAATCATATAGTTTGGACTATTATAAGGAACATTTATGATTTGTCACTGAAGTGATAATTTATAGTCTGTGAATGAAAAAAAGTGTTCTTTCATTTACTTCTTAATTTTTTGTACATAATATATATCATATCATACATATAGTAAAACAATGAACAAAGTTGGTTTTATAGTCACTATATTTACTTACTAACTTACATATCCATATGCTATATCCCTATTATAAAATGATACAAATTAATTCAGGACAGAGAATTTTTATAGTAAGTATAGTTTTTCTTGGTAATATTGGAAAAATGTTACTTGTGCCTCTGTGAGCAAATTTTTATATTTTATGTACTGAAGGGTTTTATTTTTTGTAATTTCTCCTTATTGTAACTCCCCTTAGTGTATCAGAGTACTATTAAAAAAACCCTCTAAAAAGTGAGTGACTATTAGTACTATGTTGTTTAATCCCTTTAGACTGCAGTGCTTTTGGATCAACAAAGGAACATATGACTTGGCTTACGTTAAGCACTCTGTTTGTAGTGGACTTACGTTAGATTGCAGTAAATAATTCCCTTAGTTGTTCAACTTTTGACCTAATTGATGCAGCCCATGATTTCTGAATTTCTTCTAATTCTTTCTTTAAACTATATCATGTTGGTTATGCTATTACAGTTGTCCTGATTTTTCTCCCTTTGCCCCCTCCTACCCAGCACCCTCTACTCCCTCAAGCAATCCCCCCACCATTGTTCATGTCCATGGGTCATACATATAAGTTCTTAAGTTTATCAGGATTTTATTTCTGTGAATCACTGTTTACTCTTTCTTAGAAAATGATTGTTTAAAATTGAACTTATAGAAAGGGAAGCTAAAAAATTATTAGCTCTTGAAATTACTACCTGCCTAGCTTTCATTCAAATTAAATACAAACCAAGGTTTTGTGTACTAAGAAATATGTGAATAACAAAATACGTTAATTATTGTTTTCATCAAAGTAATTTTTTTACCTTTTTGGAATAAGTGAATAAATGAGAACAGTGTATGTTGAAATAGTCACTTCTTGTATCGGAGACAGTTTGTCATGCAGCCACTGCTTTGTCACCCTCGGCCAAAATCAAAGCCTGCTGGTTCTGTTAGAAGCAATGAAGAATGCAGCCTAGTGTTATGTATTGTGTGTGCTGGAGGAATGTGTTCCTTGGCTTCTTACATTCCCACTTTGTTAGGTACGAGGCCTTTCTAAAAGAAAACATGCTAAACTATTTGTTAAATGAGTTTCCTGTGGTTGATCTGTGACATTTAACTCTATAATATGGGTTCCATAAAGATCCTTAAGAATTTATCTGGAAAAAGTCCTGGATATTTCATCAGTGACACCATTTTAATAAAAAAAAAATTGGAAGTAGGATTACATGTATTTAAAATGCCTTGAACAATAAAAAGATTTAAAACAACATTCTAGTAACTAGTAAACTTTTCTTGTGGTCTTAAGGATTCACTACTCTTGTTTTAGCCCTTAGAAATGAAATATGTTCTTTAATAGTTTAATTACCCTTTTTCTTTCTGTTCTTCCCACTGAGAAGTATTCCTTTTAAGCTTCTTTGACCACAGGTATTACTTTTTCAGTTTTTTAAAAAAATATTTTGTTCCCTTTTTTAGAGAAATGTTTGAGACTAAAGATAACGTTATCATTTTACATCAGTGTGTTCTTGATGGAGATTTAGGACCTGGACCAAATACCCTTCTTTCTCCTCACCAAACATATAGAAAATGAGGGGTTTTTTTGTTGTTGTTTTAAACTGCAGTTTTCTTGATGGAGAAATAGGGCCTGTACAAAAATACAACCAAGCCTCAATTCCCAAACATCCTGGTTCTCAAACAGTTCGATTCTTGGCCAGGTTGTTCACAGAAAAAAACGTCTCAGCTGTCTAACAGCATTTCAGGTCGTGATTCTCTCCCCAGCAGCCCTTTCACTCTGATACCTGCATGAGCAGTCACACACCTCTCAGGCCATTCAGTTCGCAAAGAAATCACTTCTCGAAGAGTTTTCCAGAATGAATTAAGTTCGACAACCAAGGTTCCACTGTATCTTCTTATTCCTCAGCAAATGTACAAAAAAAGTTCAACTTTGGGACTTTAATAAGATGAACAGATCATTTGTTTATTAGTGGCTCTGTAAATAATTAAAACTGTAAAATGGAAGTATCTGTTTAACAAGAAAGTTGAGTGAGAAAGCTCTGTTTGAATGAATATGTAATACCATTCCTTTCCATGTCCTTTAATTTTATTTATATCCCAAATTTCTATGTGATCTGTGTCTTACATATAGAAAAAGGAGTTGTCTCTAAGGAAAACTAATCCCTCATTTTCTGTTTTGCTTGTGTCTACTTGACACTTGAGTAACATACTGAAAGCTGGCAGGAAGAAAAATTTACCTGAAATTGTGGATACCCATCATCATAGATATGTTTGCAAGAGCCTGTAAGTAAAATTAATTAGTGTTCACATAGCAATTAGATAAAAAATGTAAATCCAGAACAATAGTGCCAGCTTCAATATTCCTTACAGAAAAGGAAGTCAGAATAAATTTCAATTTGTTTATATTTAAAATCATCAGGATTTTATAAATTTTACTTCTTGAAATAGTTCAAAACACCTATCATCGATGCAGTGTTGAGTGTTGATTTTATGACCTGTCACTAAAATTTGCGGATGGAGCCTCGTTGATTTGTGACTGGGACATCAGTGGTCAGCATGACATACATGCTGCTGTATTTACATCCAAAGGCCCCACACTGCAGAATGGAGACTGCTGTAGTAGCAGCTGCTATACTCTGTCTGATTTAAGCCCTGTGGTGACGCGGTGTATCACACTTTTCTGTATCAATGAGAGGACTAGAGACCACCATTCCAAATTTTATTTGAGTATGTTTTCTCTACTACCCCTCCAATTCTCTGGTTTTTGTTTTATATATTTAATTGCAAACTTATAATTTATCATAGTCCAAAAATATTTGAAGGTCCTCCGGAGTCTAAATAAGATACACAGATTATTCATTGAGATCAAGTAATACTTATGATGGATGTATAAAAAGAATGTCAATTTTATTTCGTTTTTCAGTTATAGTTTACATTCAGTATTCATTTCTGTTGGTTTTAGGTGTGCAGTATAGTGGTTGGACAATCATGTACTTTACAAAGTGTTCCCCTCAATATTTCCAGGACCCACCGGGTACCACACATAGTTATTGTAATATTGATGATTATATCCCCTGTGCTGTACGATACATCCCTGTGACTGTTTCATAACTGCCAGTATGTACTTCTTAATCCCTTCACCTTTTTTTCCAGTTCCCCAACCCCCCTCCCCTCTGGCAACCATCATTCTGTTCTCTTGATGAGTCTGTTTCTATTTTGTTGGTTCATTTATTTTGTTCTTTAGATTCCACGTATAAGTGAAATAATATGATATGTGTCTTTCTCTCACTGACTTACTTCACTTAGCATAATACCCTATAGGTTCATCCATATTGTCACAAATGGTAAGATTTCATTCTTATTTTTTTATACAGCCAAGTAATATTTCATTGTATATTTATACCAAAACTTTTTTTATCCACTCATCTATTGATGGGCACTTGGGTTGCTTCCATTTCTTGGCTATTGTAAGTAATTCTGCAGTAAACATAGGGGTACATATATAAAAGAATGTCAGTATTATTTGTTAGTCTATCCCTGCACCTTTGAGATACATAGAGACCAATTTAAAATATTTAGATAATTTTTTATTTCAGTGAATGAATGAGTTTATAAAGTACAGTGAGTACAAGTAGTACTATACAAAACATAGAAGGTATGAAGTCAAAGAAAAATAAAATACATGATTTTAAATAGGTCTGTGTTAGGGAGGAAATTAGAATAATTTATGATTATCATATATAGGGGTTCATGGTTTTTTTTGTTTTAATGTGGTAGACCATTTTCATGTCCACAATTATTTCTCAATCATCGTGATGAATTTATTTAGCAGTTATTTCATATTGACCCATATATAGATATATCTATCTATCTATCTATCTATATATATATATCTATATCAACAGTGTACCTCCAATATCATTTTAAATAAATATTTAATAATTTTATAAAATTTGTTTTTAATGTAACATCAGTTGCATATGTATATTCTGAGCAGTGAAATGGTAGCAGAGACATCTACTAAATTGTATTATGCCATTCCTCTCTCTCTATCTTAGATATGGCTACATATTTGAACATTCAAAATACTATAATCATTATTTGTGTTTAAAAACAGTCAGAGATTAAACTAAGTATATTCTTCTTAATTAGACATGCTTGTTTTTGTACCATAGTAACTTATCAATAACCTGTTAATTACATATGTCTACAAAGATTTTCTGAATATATTCTGTAAAATGTGAGGTTTCTATTAAGTTAAAAATTTATTGACTCATACTTCCATGGATAAAACTAAATTCCTGTTATGAATGAGTTAGCTCATATGCTCAATCTACAATTTTAGTATTTTACAGGAGGCATGAATGTTTTCAAAAATTAAAGTAGATTATGTTCTACATTGTTAAAGAAATATATACTCAGAAAATTTATCTTTTTTCTTCCACCATTGATGATGTATTTCCTTTTTAAATTGTTTATTTATGTGATATTGATCCAAATATATAAATGTCTGTTATATATTTTTATCGTAAGTTTTTATAAACAAAATTATTAACTTGTAAAGATTTTTAAAATGACCTATTTATAGATTCATCTCCAACATAGAAAGCCTAATTTTTATTTCCAGAATGCACAAATAGCCAACAAAACCTTTTCTTTATTTTTATAGCTGATTTTTCTTACAGAAGATTTTTTATTTTTGATTGAACGTATTTCTACCTTTTGATTCTATGTGTTTTTAAAAAATTTCTACTCCTTAAAATGTGTGTGTGTGTGTATGACCCTTATCATCTTCCTTCCTTGTATACAAGTATTGATAGCTGGGTTGTCCAGTGAGGGTAGTATATTCTTACCCATTTCAGATATTTTTAAATTCGATCTATGTTGTTTTTGAATCTCTTGCTTCTCTTACAAAGATATCATAGTTACCATGATGTAAGTTTTTGTAGAAGGGAGGCTGTTTTCGTTGTTGTATATTTCTTTTCTTTCAGAAATTACAGATGTTTATAATTAGCCTCAAACACTGCCTTAATTGCAATCGGACGATAACTGCCTTCACCCGCGTGGCCTTTCCCTTTACTTCTGGAGGAGAATTACAGCTGTCTGGAGAAAGGGCTTCCCATAGGCAGTCAGATCACCAGAGTAGTGACTCAACTCTTCCTGGCTTCATCTGAAATTTTGAGTAAGTGCACAAGAACTAGGAGACAAAGGCTTATTGGATTTCACTCTTCATTTTGTAACTCTTCCTCTCCAGAAGCATACTTCTGAATGGGATGAGAAAAGTGAAGAGAGCCAAATTCTATTTTCCAGGCAATTAGAGTTCTTAGCATCTCAAGTAAAGCAGATCAAATGGAAATGGAGATTACCTATCCAGCTTCGATAAAATTACTATACCTCATTTATTAGTTTAGCTGAAATCGCTTGGAGAGTCTTTGGCACATCATTTTCAAAAGCCCGTACTTTTGAATATTTAGTAATAGGTCACACTAACTTTATTTTGTCCTGATAGGGTGATTCACCCCACTTAGAATCCTCCAGTATTCCATCAAAATCCTTTTTTGTGTAAGGCTTTGAAATTACATCTTTTTTTTTTTTTTTTTGAGGCAATAGTTCCATTTACGGGAGGTTCCAGTTTTCTCTTTGTCTCAAGTGTAAAATGAAATTTTTAATTCTTTTTTTAAATCAGTAACTTGAATGAGATTAATTTGATTCCTAATTCTTTTCCAAAAGCTTGTCATCATTGCGTTCCTTAAATCTATTAAGGAAGGATAAATACTATTAAAATAGAAAAGTTAGTACATTTAACTTTAAAAGAAATCCTGAAATGTTAAGCTCAAGTAGATTCAACTTGAGTCTTCCTTTCTTCATACTGAAGCCATGCAGATGGAGCTAAAACTCCGCAGTCGGTATTCATTTTGTGGATCTTTAGCCTTTATTTAGCTAATGGTGCTAAATCGTAACCTGGGACTCAACCCATGACTTCTCTACTGATGTGTTAAAGCTTTGCCTTATAACTTTGCCTGGTTACTTTGAAAAGTACTCAAATTCTCAGCAGAAGTTGAGTTTAGTAAAGCTAAGTCAGATTTTTTTATAACAGTTACTACCATAGTGTTGTTAGAAGACTTTAGTGTAAGAATGAAAAATTTATTGTGTTTATTGGCCAAATATCCTATGAAAATGCACTTTCATACACAATTAGATTGCAGGCCTCTTTCATTCATCTAAAAACAAAATTTAATGTAATTGGTGAAAGGAAGCACCTTGTATACTTTTGTCAGTTAAGAGTCTTTAGTTATAAATTCAAATGAATTGCTGTTCTATTGTAGTTACTTTTGACGATGACACTAATGAACTTAGTGCCGATTTTTCAGTGAAAACCCTGAAGAACCCTATAAGAAGCAACGTGGAGAAATGCACATTTAGGTAGTTTGTGGTACTTTGGGTCTAGGTAGTTGTTTTAGTTAGAAATTTCATGAGGCTACAGTATTGGAATACAGGTGTGGGTGACGAGATATTTCATGTAAAGTTAACCTTTCTCGGAAAAAAAATTGCCAGGCTAGTTTTAATTTTAAAATTTCCAAAAGAGTAAATGTATAATTATATATATATATAAAATTGAATTTTTTCTGGATGATTTGGTCGCATAGTTTATATGAATAGAAAGAAAAATTGTAATGTCACATATTTATTTTTTTACAAGTATTTGTTAAACTCCTATTAGTTATGTATTAGACACTCTTCTGGATCTTAAGGTTATAGCCCTGAAGAGATTAGTCAAGATTACTACTCATGTTGTGAGATTATAATAAGAATGAACTTTATTATTCTGGTGATTGGGAATAAAACACATGCCCTGTTAGAGTCCAGTCCTATAAGGTTGGATCTTCACAGTCTCATTCCCAGTTGTTGATTAGCTGCAACATGTGAGGCTCTGAAGAACTGTGGGAATTCAGAGACACCTAAGATATGCCCAATTTTCCAAAGAGATAGTGATCCCCAGATATTACATGAAATTGAAGCGTTGCAAGAGACAGGGGACAGCTTGTGGGATATCTGAACTCATGTTCCAGTGAGTTGTAAAAATAGAATCTCAACGCACCTACTGGAATCTATACAGTTCTTCTATGCTCATCTTGACAATAAAATTGACTGGGATGTAGCAGTACCCTGTTCCTCAGGGCCTGGATTATGGTACCAAGTAAACGAGTTCAATGCCAACCTTTCCTTTTATTAGCTATAGAATCTTCTATATCCTTGTCTGACCTCAGTTTTCAGATTGTAAAATAGAGGTAATTACAGTACTTAACAGTACCTTGATGTTGAGATACATAACACCAAGAGTACCTTAGTGGTTTTGCAGAGATTAAAACAAGTGAAGTAATGTATATGATTATTAATACAATGCCTATTAAGAACCTGTTGGTTGTTATATTTTTGTTATTCCAGATGGATACCAGTTGATGCTAACTCTTGGTCATCATTAAGTAATTCTATATTGCTCATTTGTCTCCTCTTCACCAAAATAAAAGCATCATTCAATCTTATCCTTCTTTTTTCTCTGTAGATTAATAGAATAGTTAAAATTCCAGGACAGTTTTCACACACTAACTGTTGAGCATTAGAAACAATAAAACCTCAGTTATTTGGACTGCTCTGAATTATATAGTATTTTATAAATGTTGTTTTCAAGTATATATGGTATTATGGGTCATAAATGTTATTCATTGAGGTTCTGCTGGAAATATGTTAGAAAGAGTCCTATAAACTACTCATTTACATTATTATTTCTAATCAACCCCTCTGGCCCTTTTTCTAGAATGTGTTCGGTAGGTTAATTACTGGTCTGTTGTCAGTGCACATGTTATGTCATGAATATAATACTTTCCTTTCTCTAGACTGCTTTAGATGAACCAGTTGATGTCAGTTCACCTTTCTTAAGAAATAGTTTATTTTATTTGATTTTATGTCACAGGGTTATCCCAAGATTTCCTGCACCCTCTAAACAGTGAGCATAGTTTATAGTTTGGCTGACAAATGAAATAGCTCATTAGCGTGGGCAGAGACAAAGGTGTGGGGGATTAATTAAGGGCTAATTCCTCTTCAGATTTGGTAACAGTCGATGAGATTTGTTTTTTAACCAACTTGCCTCACAGAATAAGCTCAATACCCCTCTGTGCTCTTGTTTACATTTATTCTATTACATGTATGAAACCATTGAGCTTTGAGGTAGGGTAATGCATCTCTGCTGTCACCGATCGTGCATCTGGGTTGAATGCCTGTTTTTCCTGGTGGTGGCCCGCAAAAATTTTCATGTTTGAAGAGAATTAGTAAACCATTTTTCCCATAACCTTTAATCATATAACTAAAGAAGTTATACTTATCAATTACATTTTTTCTAAAGATAGGATTGTTTTGAACAAGTTGTCTATGTCTTAAATAATTAAGAAATGGTAGCATTTACTATTTTCATTTATAATTTACTTGCCTGAATTTTGTTGGTTTTTCTTGCTTGATAGCATTCTTACTTTATCTTTCATCTTTATGAATTTTATTTTCCTTTTATTCCCTATAATCTTTAAAAAAATGAGTATTAGTCAAATTTTGTTCTTGTTTTAGCCAAACTGTGTTGTTACCCTTTACCCAATTATCTTAAATATATTTCCAGCTAATATTAGCACTTTAAAATAAGCCCTTCATATCTGCTGATTCCACCAACCACATACTGAATTGAATCCAAGATGTCAAACCCACAGCTATGGATGGCCAACCAGGGGACTTGTGTATTGCCAGACTTTGGTCCTGGGGCTGGGAGGAGAGGGCGTCCTGGAACTAATTCCCTTGTGGTTACTGAGGAACAGCTGCATATTGTTTGGGATTTAAAACCTTCTGTGGTATTGATTTGTTCCTAATATCTATCTATTCATACTTTACTTGTTTTTTTTCCAGAAATATTTTTGTTACAGAACTTTGCCACTTCATAGCAGTTGTGTGATTTCAGTTAGCAGTGTTTTCTGCATAGTGATTTCTAGCGTGTGTTCTTTCTAAAGCATCGGGGCATATCTCACAAGAAATACGGATATTAGTAGAGGGGAACCCTGACACCAGTGTCGTTCAAGTTCCTACTCTCTGTGTGTTTCTAAGTTTGTGATAAATTTTGTTTGGGTTTATTTATATCTAATAATTAAGTTTTGCATACTCATCTTCCCTAATGCAAAAGGGATCCTTTTGCTGATAACCTTTAGCTTAAATGTAGTGAATGCAGTTACCTTTGTGTTCCTGTTTACTTATTTAAGGAGGTTCATAAAAATGATAGGTAATTCATACGTACTTTTTGTGAATAAGGAAAATACTGCTTTCCCTTTAACATTATAGCATGTTAAATCAGGCTAACGTATCTGAAGTACTGGATAGTACTTGATACTTCAGCCAAATCATTAGATAGTTCATAAATGTTGGTCCTTATGCAAAGGCTCTACATAGTGATTTCTAGCCCCTGGTTTTGCTAGTTCATTTATTTTACAGGGTATCACAAATTATTTTAGCAGAAACATTCATTCATACAGATATCTCTTTGGGATGGAGAAAGGTAGTATGTACAGTAAACTATTTGGACCCCGTTACCCTAAAACAAACAAACAAACAAACAAACAAACCAGAACAGCCAGCCTAAGCTGCTTTAGCAGCTGGCCTTGGTACCATGCAGCATCCAGGAGCATTGAAGCTATTTTTGAAGTAGCTGTTTTTGGGGAAATGTATGACTGACACCATGAGAGGATACATCATGGTATAGTGAAAGCACTGGAATTAGAAGTAAAGGAGCCACTCCACTGAGCCCACTTTTGCAAATGACAGTATGACCCCAAGCAAGTCACTTAACTGCAGTCTAACCAAGCTCTACAAGGTGGTTGGGAAGATTGGATGGATCAGACATTTACCTGATCCTCAGTTTCTTCATGTTTAAAAGTGAGTTTGGGTGTACAATAACATTCCTTCAGGTCTAAAATCGTGTGGGTTTTTCCCCCTAAAATAATATGTACTGACATTCTGAAAAAATATAAAGCTTCATATGCAGGGAACTTATAAAATTGAGTAATTAGGCAGGAAATTGTTACCAAAGCACGATATTTGTAGACTCTGTTTACAGCATGATGGAAGCTGATGGCTGATATATCACATTCTCTCCCATGCATTTATGGGTTTTATTTTCAGAGTTTTAGCTTCTGCTTGTGGTGCTGTTCTTATTCTGTATTCACATGTTTTAGTGGAGACTGACCAGAAAAATGTTGCTGTAAATGGAGGTATCTTTGACATTAGCTCAAATATATCTATTCTGTTAACAAAGAATGCAGTTCATCATTCAGAGTAGACTGTTTTGGATCATTCATTCTTCAGGTGTTGTAGCTAAGGTGTTTGATGAACTCCAGAAAACATTGCAGGAGTGACTTTTTTGGATTTTTTAGCTTTTATTTATACCAAATGCTATTGTGACTATTGAAATTGGTTTAACTGCATATATGCACAGGTTAGATTTGATTTCAGTTCGGTCTGAAAAGTGGAAAATGAAGAGAGGCAGTCTTAGCTGCAATGCCCAGACTTAATGCAATATTTAAATAGAAGCTAGATATTGAGGTTAGAGGTAAACCATAGCTTTTCAGTTATTTAAAGGTTTTGATCTATTGATGGGGTATATAGACTTCTGACTCCTAGTAGCAGTGATATTCTGGAGATCAACATTTGTATTCTTGATTTTAAAACTTGGCCATATAAAAAAAAGAAAGTAAATACTTTTAAGCTAACTTATTTTCAGATAACCACAAAACTGAAATAAAAGGAGGTAAAGTTAAATGCAAAGCTTCACTTCCACCCCCACTATTACCCTTCTCAAGCCCAGAGATAAGTGCAACAAACAGATTGGTGTGTTAGTACCGACCTTTCCAAAAATGATCTGTCCACATGTAAGTAAGTATACATGTATCTGTTTCTGCTTTCCCTCCAATCCATTCTCAGTAATTTTACTTAATATATGTTGCACATTGTTATGCATCTTTACACACATCTGCCTTTTCTTTTTCCTGACTACATAATGTCCTGTTATATGGCTATACTATATTTATTTGAATAGTCCCCTACTAATGAACATTTAGATTTTTTGCTTTTAACACAATATTGCCACGAAGATTTCTATATGTATATCTTGGGCTACTTTTGCATAAGATAAATCCTAGCAGTGGAATTGCAGGCTCAAAGGTTACATTTAATTGATTTGCATTTTCTTTATTTTGAATTAAATTGAACATTTTCTTATATCTTTATTGGTCCAATTTATTTGTGTTTTGCTGAACTCACTGTTCATAGACTTCACCCTTTTCCCTACTAGTTTACTCATTTTTTTATATTGCCTTATTTATATCTCTGAATTCTATGCATATGAAATTAGCTCTATATCTCTGTATTGACGGATGTTTTCCAAACTCTTTCTTTGTTTTTTTGTTATTTTATTTATGTCTATTCATTTATTGTTTTGCCATTTAATAGTGTTTGATTTTCATATACTTAGGAAATTTTTTGCATTAAATTTTATGGACTTTGTATTTTATATTTAAGCCTTTTCCACTTTAAGATGATTAAAATGTTATTTTTTAGTACTTCTATAATATTGTTCAACATACTTAAATAAGTGATTTGTGTGGAATTAATTTGGTATATAGAGGGAAGTAGGTATTCAACTTTAGCTAGCGAGTTGCCTGAAACACCATTTATTTGATAATACATGGTTTTGTCCAGGAACTTGAAATGCTGTTTTGATTTCATAAATCTCTATATTTGTATATATAGAATTTTATAAAGTCCTGTGTGCCTTTTGGTCAGTTTCTATCATCTGCATTCTTTCTATGATATGTCTGCATATAACTTCTACCAGTACCAAACTGTTCCACTACTGCAACTTATAAATTGTATTAATATCCGCTAGAGTAGTTCTTATTCTCCTTTCATAACTTATTGAATATTATCACTATTTTTCTAGACAGATTTTAGTATAATTTTGTGTAGTCCTTTCTCCCCCTCCCCAAAACTACCAAATACTTGGAATCACACTGACTGTGTGTGCGTGTGTGTGAATAAAAATGGGAGGATAACATCTTTATTATTATTAGGTATCCAAGAATAAGACATGGATTTCCATTTTCAAATTTTCTTATTACCCTCAGTAGAGTGTTATAGCTTTTATCACATGAATTGTTCATGTTGTTTTTAAACTTACGTGTACATTTCTTTTTTTATTACACTTGTAAAACTGGATTTTTTTCTTTCATTTTTCAAGTTGATTATTGTGTTTATTAAATAAAGTTACTGGATATTATGCACTTGGGTTTCCCAGATACTTCTTATTTGCAAATAATTTCTACTCTTTTTCTCCTACATTTGATGCTTCTTTTCTTAAAAATTTATATGTTCTTAAAACATGACCTATTTTGCCTAGTTTTTCTAATTTATTTACATAGTTTGTGACCCAATAATCCTTATAAATTTCTTCTGCATCTGTGGTTATGTCCCTTTTTTATTTGTAATTCAAGAAATGTGTGTTTACTTGCCCTACCTACTACAGGAAATAGTAAAGACACTCTTTGCTCGATATTATGATCTTTGAGATTAGAAGATTCTTCCATGTAATTAATTTGTATGCCTTATAGTTGGGTGTTTGTTGTTGTTATTGTTTTAACTTGTGCCTCCAATAGAAATGAAGACATTTCTTCCTATCAGGCTTCTTTACCAAGGTTATTAAGTAGTTACTTGTTACCTTTCTTCTAGGCTAAATAATTTTAGTTTTTTTAAATATAGCCTCATGGAACACAATTTTCTAAAATCTTTATATCCTCTTTTGGGATTTCTTCAAAAGATCTAACATTTAGGCTAAATTCTTAATATACCTCTTCTTGTGGTATCTTAGTAACAATTACATCACGTGTCTTTAAAAAATAGTAGTCTAACCTTCAATATATTTTAAATAGCCGAAGTAATTTCATCCTCAGAACAAATAGTAGTATTCAGAACAGAAGAATAAGTCTCTTTTGTTTATATACTTATCTTTCTATATCCTGGGACAAAGAATTGTTGACAGTGTCATGGGTAGAAAGTGTTTCATCCACCTTGAGAATAAATTAAAGGCCACTGCATAGGTTAATTAGGACCTGGGGCCTGGAGTTCCTTCCCTGTTTGTCCAGAAAAGCTCTGCTCCTTATTTTTGAATCAGTTGTGAGATTGACCAAAAAAGCATATTAGTAAGGCAGACAGGGAAATGCCAGGGAAGAGGCAGGGTGGAAGCTAGTAGTAATTTATGTGATGCGTATGTTTAAGTATGCATGTTTACATGTGTTGTACCAATGAGATCAAATAGTAACATATTTTCTAAGATAAAATGAATGTGATAGTTTAATAGTAAACTTACTGGCTCCATTTAAACTTTATAAGCTATTAACAATATTTTCTAAAATTCCAGCATTAAAGATTGGTATAGTTGCACTTGAGTAATCTTGAATAAAGCAGTGCAGACAGAGGCTTTTAAAAAGGAAGCAGCGATTAATTTGTGTATATTCACTTTTCTGATGATACATTTACTATGTAAATATGTTAATGACTTACCCCATTAAGAAATTGTTTTAGAAGATCATAAGGGATTACTTCCATTACAGTTGGATTAATTACTGATTTTCTCTCACCTTTTTTTAGGTCATAGAAAATGGAAGATTTGCAAAATACAAATATTTTACCCATGTCATGATCAACAAAACAGATATGTTAATGATAACCAAAAGGTAACTTTCTGTCTCTAATGTAATTTGACAAGGGATTAACTGACAGCCCCTCATGAAGTGAGCAGTTGGTACTCACCTTTTGTTCGAGATACTCTCACTGACTCCTACTAACTCTGGCCCTCTTGCTCTAAGGCTCACACGTAAAACCTTACATTACTTCATGTTTAGCTTTGTGCTCAAATACAGGTAAATGGATAGCCATGCACAGACATAATTATAAATTAAATAATTTTGAATTCATTTCAACCACTTTAGACTAATACAGGAATTTCAGTAAAACTGTTCTCTCAAGGGTAGGCAATACCGTTCCACCTTCCCCTCTGAAAAAGTGCACAATTACAAGTTAGCCCGGGAGTCAACAGTCTTCTCATGGTAACTCGTCATTAGCATACATGTTGATGCACTCAACGCTAGTAGATGTGTTAGCAGCAAAGTTGGCTCTTGGTTCTTGAGTTCAGCAAAGAAAGAATTTAGAGTCAAGAACTCTAGTTCAAGAGAAAGTTTATTTAGCATGCCAAATTAAAGTACACTCAAAGAGAAGTTTCAAGCGGACTGCTCAAGAGAGCTGCCCTGGTCTTTTAGAGAGAAAGCCACAGGCAGAAGAAGTGAGCCAGCTGGGCTGCAGAGCCTCAGAAAACAAGTTACAGAGGCAAAAGAAGGGCCCTTAGCAATTAGGAGAAAGAAACACAGACACATGCCTAAAGAAGGAAGGCGTGGGCATGCTCTGGAGAGAAGGTGCACACTGGGTCCTTTGTTATAAGGGTTTTTGCGTTTTCTAAAGACACAAATTTTAGGGGAGGCCTCAGAGGAGGATCTCAGTAGAATATTTATCAACTTGCCCATTGTGTTCTTTAGTATGCTGATTCATCAGGTGAGCATGTAGGGGCAGGTTCATGGTCAGTGCTAGGGTAGCAGGTTATTGGTCCTTGCATCGGCTCCTGATGTCAGCCCTGGCATTGCTTTGTCTGGTTTTGCTGTTTTGCTGAGCCTGGAGCCGAAACACAACTGAGGCCTAGATATTATCTCTAGTTTGACCAGAACTCTGTCTGTGTGGTCAACAGACCTGAGGCTTTCTTCCTAAGATTATTTCATACTGACCAGAAGAGGGTTTAATGCTTAAAAAAGTGATCATGCGAGAGAGAAGGAGGCAGGTGAGTTAGGGTGCTGGATGAGGCCAGTTTACCTCAGCTATCTGGCTCAGCTTCCCCATTGCACTTGCCAAGGAATTTTCCTGGCTTCTTACTATCCTGCCTCAGGTACAGCATTGAAGACAGATCAGTTTTTTATGTGAATGCTCCTAGCTACAGCCAAATTCTCAAATTTAGACTGTAGACAGACAGTTGAAGGACACATGCAAAAATACAGTGGCGTAGCCTCAGAAGGGCAGGCTTTTGCAGGAGTCACAGTTTTTTACTGAGGAAAAAAATGAGCAAGTGCAGTTTTAATACGGAGATTTCTGGGTGGCAGAGAGTGAAATTGTGGCTGAAGGGCTGAATTTCTGTTTAGGGCTAACTAGAAATGAGTGGTCAATACACCTGTGCAGTTTGTTCATTATCAAAAAGGTGAAGTTATATAAGAATCTTGTTTGTTCAAGTTGACTGTCAAACCTTTACTGTTTTTAATTTTAGTAATTTCTGAGTCTAAAATTCACAGCACTGCCTTAGTTTTCTTATACAAGAAACTCACACAGCATTAAAAATATGCGTGTACAAGTCAGCGTTTGTCCCATCCCAGATGCCAGGTCCTCTTTTCTGCATCCAAGAAACAACTAGTTTTATTAGTTTCCTTTGAATCCTTCCTGAAATATTCTGTGCCTCTGCAAGCATATGTATTTTAATGTAAATGGATTCTATTATATATACAGCTGTACTTTGTTGTAATTTTTTTACTTTAGATCTATGTCTTAATGATTATTCTTTGTCAGCAGTTGCAGATCTCTCTTAATTTGTAAAAGACTGCCTAATAATATTCATTTAATAGTATGTACTGTAATTTACATCAAATTTGTTTCTAAACTTTTGTAGTTGTAGACAATGCTTCAGCAGTTATTTTGTTCGTAGCAGTTTTCAATCATATTTTTATTAGCCCTCTTTCTCATTGACTAAAGGAAACATGATTCATCAGAGTTAAAGAGTCAGTTTATTAGTTTACAAATCTTGCAATACTTTTTACATACATGTTTCTTCTTTTTTAAATACATGAACTTATTTTGACATAGAACTCTTTAAATGAGGTTACATAAACTTTGACAGAGTGAGGGAAGTGACTGAGTTGTAATTAATCGAAAGGTAATATTCATTTTTAGGATTTCCTTTCTTTCCAAGTTTCAGACTTGAGGATACAAGTGTCTTTGAATAAGGAGAGAGACTAATCCTGCTGCTGGATTAGCCTACCTTTGATTATTCCCATGCTTGAAGACGTTCTAGAGGACCGGTAGAGTTTGTTCCACAGCCCCGTGGTCCAGGGTTGGTGAAAGAGGGTGTCAGAGATAGAAGACTGAGGTGGGAAATACTAAATCCCGATTAGTTTTCTCTTCCATGCTAGTCAGGAGCCTGCTTTTTCTTTAACTCAGTTCCTTAACTTAATGTACAGGGTCCCACGGAAGTAACACCTGCTTGAGTGTGGTTGGTGGGGTAATAATGTGGGTGTATTAATATATAGTTTTAATTCGAACACTTTATCTAAAACGTCACATGGTGTGCTTAAGTTTGATATTACCATGTTACAGAATTACACGCTTATGATTTTGTAACAAAATATTTTGTAATAAAAAGGCGTTATTCGTGCCGTTACTATATATGTAACTTAAAGAAACCTCTGGTTGCACTTACAGTTGATGTCTTTCTGGGGAAGAAAGGCCTTTGAAGGGAGAATGAAATAGAATTACTGTAGACAGAACACATTTTCATTGCTTTATTTTTTTCCCTCAAAATTAGGGACCATAATTAATTTTAAAAGCCTCTTTCTGATGTAGCTTAGCAAACATATTACATGTAGTCTTAGTAATAAAAGCATTTATTCAACAGTATTAATTACATGAAAGTTCCATAAAATATTGGTAGATAAATGATTCTGCAAACTTTTCCTATTTCTTACCAAGTACCTTTGTACTTGACTTCATAACTACTTAATTTTTTCTAATATAGTATATTGTGCTATAAATTCCCCACTAGCATTACTTGCACTGCATCCCACAAATTTGGTTATGATGTGTTTTTATTCTCATTCAGTTTGAAATAGTTTCTAATTTCTTTTGAGATTCTTTGATCCATGGATTAGTTAGTAGTATGCTAATTTTCAAGCATTAGAAGTACTCCTATTTTTCTGTTACTGGTTCCTAGTTTAATTTCATTGTGATCTGAGAACAGACTTTGTGAGATTTCGGTTCTTTTAACTTCATTAAGGTTTTTTTTAATGATCTAGTATAGTCTTGGTGAATGTTCTGTGTATACTTGCAAAGAATGTTTACAGATATGATTACATCACTGGATATAAGTGCCTTGGTTTTTAAAGTGGATTTTTTTCCTGCAGTGGTGTATTATTTGTAACAAAAGGAACATTTGGACAGCTTACCTGTGAGTGGCAGTACAGTTTTGATGAGTTTACCAAAGAGCCATTCATTGTTCATGGGAGAAGACTGCGCATTGAGGCAAAGGTAAGGTGAATAGATTTTTTTTAAAAACTTAGAACTGATACTCTGGTTTCTCTTCAGATCATATAAAAATCTTGGAACTGAAAATAACACATCGAAATAGTTGTCTTTACTTTTGCAAGTATCTGGCTTTTCTTTACACCTGCTATCTCACTCAGGTTTAAAGAAAAAGCTAGGATTGAAAAAAATATGCTACTTTTATGTGCTGTTACGTCGACTGCCACATTCCTGGGTTCTTATTTTATAGTCAGTAACAGAACCTTACCTTTTCACTGCTTGCTGTCCAATATGAGAAAATCATTTGTGTATCTCATAATCCCCAGCAGCACCCTGCAAAGTGGTTTTCTTGAAAATCTCACAAAAGCACACTTAAAAATGACAGCTGATAGTTGAGAATTCTTTCTCTTTTTAAAGATATTATTTTATCTTCCCAATTCAGTTGTAATTTGAAAGGCAGAGGCTATTTTTCCTTCTGTTTTGATTATCAGCTAGCACAGTGCCTGGTAATTGAACATTGGTATAAAATACAGTGAATTTCTAGTCACTGGATAAATCAATAGACTCAATATCCTTTGTAAGTTGTAATGATCGCACTAGGTCTTATAGGTTGCAGTTGTATGAAGGTATAGTAATATAGTAGGCATATGTGATAAAAGATAATGTTATTTGGCTTCAAGGTATTTGACTAGTTACCTATGTATATATAGGGCCACTTTGGCACTGGCTGTATTAGCAGATACTCTGATTCAACCCAAGTAAGTTTTTTGTTATTTTTGTTAGAGGGATTTAATGGGCTCGTGTAACTGAAGAGTCTGAGTCTACATCTTGTAACTTAGATATGCTCAAATGATGTCATCGGCAACTATTCTCTCTCCCTTCCACTGCATTCTCCCTTCATTGCCACCCCAACTCCAGGTTCTCCTTTTCCTCACTGTTGGCTTCATTCTCAGGCAGGCTCTCCTTTGGTGACAGGATGGCCAGCAGAAGTTCCAGGGTCTTGTCCTAGTAGCTCAGCTGAATGAAATCTCACTGGGTCACCTTTGGTCACTTGCTTTCTCCTGAACCAATCAGTTTGGTCAGGGAGGGGTCCTGGGATCGCCATGGTAGTGCCAAGTATTGGAGTGAGAGAAGGTGAAAAGTAAGAGGACACTGGACACCGGCAGGCAGAGTCAGCAGTTACCTTCTGGCCATAACTGCCCTGGGCCTTATTTTTAAGCATCGAAGACCATTTCTCCAATCATACCCCTCATTCCAAAAACATGGGAGTGAGGTAGGCTGGATATTAACTCCAGACAAACTCTTCCTGTTGAGAATTTCTCTGATTCGCTCAGAAAATGAAGGGCCCTGTGGTGAGCATATGCAGTAATGGCTAGTAGCTTCTAGTCTTGTCCTTTTTCATGTTTTTTTCTCTCCAAGGATAAGCTTCTTATCTCCTCAGTTTCTTCCCCTTCTACCTATTTTTTGAGACATTGTCTTAGCAGTCATCACTTTATTTTATTTTTAAAGATTTTATTTATTGTGCCCTGGCTGGTGTAGCTCAGTGGATTGAGCATGGGCCTGCAAACCAAACAACCGCAGTTCTATTCCCAGTCAGGGCACATGCCTGGGTTGCAGGCCAGTTCCCAGCAGGGGACATACGAGAGGCAACCATACATTGATATTTCTCTCCCTTTCTCCTTCCCTTCCCCTCTAAAGATAAATAAACAGAATCTTTAAAAAAATATTTTATTTGTTGTTAGAGAAAGGAAGGGGGAGACAAAGAGAGGTAGAGAAACATCAGTGTGTGGTTGCCTCTCGAGCACCCCCTACTGGAGACCTGGCCCACAGCCCAGCCATGTGCCCTGACTGGGAATCCAACTGAAGAGCTTTTGGTTCATAGGCCAGCACTCAGTCCACTGAGCCACACCAGCCAGGGCCATCCTTTTCTTTTTAATAAATGAATCTGACTTCTTCTGGAGTCTATATTTGCATGGAGATTGGAATCACTTACAGGAATTGTTAGACTACTGAAAAACTCCATATTGCTTCTTCTGTGACCCTACCCATAGTTCATAGTGGTAGACACCACCCTCTTCCTCAATAATCTGTTCTTTCTGTTTGCCTCTCTAATGTTTAATGTCCACCAGTAGACAGTTCTCCCCACAAACACTGAGCAGAATACTGAAGGAGCATAAAAAGCAGAAGATGGTCACACAGGGATTAGGAACCACCCTTATTTCCTTGATCCTCAAGCTACATTCTTATTGGATGATTAAAATGTCAGAAGTTACATATATACATACAAACATGAACACACCTCCATAAACACATGTGTATATATATAAGTATGTATACAAATGTGTATCTATTATTTTGAGCTAAAATCATCATTATTCCATGGCCAGATATCAGGAAGTATCTGAAAAGTTTTTTGAAGGGAAAAACAGTGGCCCTTCTCCCAAATTTGTCTCCTTCCCATCCTCTATGTAAACCTTTTATGGCTTGAGCAATAAAATCTCATGTAAAGTTCTAGAACTTACGTTTAGTGATAATGGATGTGTTAGCATTTAGTCCTTGTTTTTTCAGTTTGTGTTGGATTCTTCTTGATATCCCTCTTGGCTTTTTTAAATGTGTATGATTCGTGTAAAATGGACACCAATTTCTGAAACCGTGTGCCATTTCTTTCTCATGTTTCTGCAACTGGACTTTCATTTTAATGAAGTCACTTATTCTGTTTGTAGGAACGAGTGAAGTCTGTATTCCATGCCAAAGAGTTTGGAAAAATAATTAACTTCAAGACCCCAGAGGATGCTAAGGTAAATATAATTTTTTACATAGACAGATAGCAGCTGCGCTTTTGAAAGTCAGGAAAATTGCACTGTTTTTTAAGGCAGATAAGTTTTGTTTGTTTTTAATTGTTTTTATGTTTTGACAGTTTTAATATGTGTAACTACATAATATTTCCCCAAAACTTCTTTTCATTAGATTGAATATAACACATCTACTTGTTTTTAATATCAAATGGTTCCATCTTACTTCAAATCCTACTGTAATACTTTGTGAAAAAGTCAAACCAAAGAAATTATTTCATTCTAGTGGTAATCTACTAGCTCTAGCAGGGAAAGGCTAGCCCCACATTGTAGATTCTCTGCTATATAGCTATGGTGATTTTTTAATTTTTTAAAGGTTTTATTTATTTATTTTTAGAGAGAGGGGAAGGGAGGGAAAAAGAGAGGGAGAGAAACATCAATGTGAGAGAGAAACATTGATCGGTTGCCCCTCACACATGCCCCGACAGGGATGGGGGACTGGTCCCAAAACCCAGGCACAGGCCCTGATGGGTATTAGACTCCTGACCCTTCACCTTGAAGGACAGTGCCCGATCAACGGAGCCATGCCAACCAGGGCTATAGTGATTTTTTTTTATTGCTATAGCTTGGCACATTAACAAAAGGAGCCAAGCCTATAGTCAGAAAATCTGGGTTTGAATATTGGTTCTGTTTCTACTTGATGTAGGGTCGTGGGGGAGTCATTTAACCTTAGTTTCCTTAAAATATGAAGGATATGTATTGAAAAGCACTGGGGTTATGGCAGTTACCAGGCTGTGTGTTGTCAGGAGAAGGAGGACTGCAAACTGATTATCTACCTCATTAATTACAACTAAGATGCTGTTTCTGATACTGAATTGTCCCCACTGTGTCCTGAACCATGTATTTACTGAATCCCTCATACTGTGTTGTCCTAGCTGGGCATGACTGTTTACTAGTTTACTTGTCGCGTCGGGACCCCAAACCAGGAACGCTGGGCCGTTTAGCACGGGCCATGGAGTTCTCTGTCCAGAGAGAGCGATATAAGCCAACACTGGCATACTAACAGCAGAGAACTGAAAGGAGGAATAAAGTGACTGGAGCCACCATAGGCTTGTCGCCTGCAACAGGGAGCCAGACTAGAGCATGATAATAGCCTGCCTTTTGGGCCATAGTCTTGCATGGTGCTGAAGGGCAGTACCGCCCGTTTCAGTTTCTCTGTAATATGTTTTCCATTTAATCTCTGTCACTGTGTTGCTTTATCCGAAAAGGATTGTTTTTAATCTCCTGCTCTGCCAGAAACATCCAGAGAAGGCCACTGAGCTCGGTTCTCTCTCTCCACTTATCCTGTAGAGCTATGCCCATTAGATTCTCCTTAAGTTAAAGAGGCACAGACATCTCTGCCAAAGTTTATCAGAATGGGTGAATCCCCGTATCCCCTCCAAGGCTTTTATCTGTCATACAGGCCCAATGATAATAGACATTACTGATAGAAGAGTTTGCATTACATTTGCATTTGTGTTTGTAATTTCATATCTTCTCAAAACAGAAAATACTGTATTATGAGAACAACTAAAAATGCTCAAGAATGTTGCTGTGCTGCCACTAGCCACTGTCGAGTACATAATTACTCCTGCCTAATCAGGGGAGTCCTGTACATGGAATCGTGAAGGCTTGTGATACAGGACGGGCATAGGTTGGAAAGAATTTTGCGTACATAATTTTCACACTATGCTAGAGTTACTCAGTCTAGTGGCCACGTTACCCCATCTCTCAGGATGGTTCATTTTACTTTTCTTATTCTGAAGATGAACATTCCAGTCCAATGACCCTAATTAGAAATACATTATTCCTACTGTTAAATAAAACTCAGTACCATTGACCCTGAGCTGTGTGGGCCATTTATGTAAGTAAATGATCTCTTGTGCAGGATGAATTTAATTATTGGCTATGAGTATATACTTAACTAAACTGGAAAGTCAACTTTCAGATTCCTGTTCATTACATATTGAATTTCATTGCAAGTTCATTGAAGTAAGCAAGTATTGGTTTATTTCCTCACAACAGTGGATCCTCTCAAAGCTAGAAGAAGCAAGAGAACCTTCCCCGAGCCTCTGATGGAGAACACTGCCTGAAGACACACAGTAATTAATCATTATGGTTGCCACTTTGTACCTTCCAAAACCTGTTTGGGAAGACTAGTGCAGAAGTAATTTCACATACATAAAAAAAGTATGTGTTGGTTAGGATCAAGTAAAACAGCTATGCAATTAAAATATTTCAACTCTCTGGGGCTCCATTTGGTTTTCTAACTTGAATCATGCATCAGGTTACAAATCGAATTACTTTATAAAAGAAACATTTCTTTTATAAATCTTAAATATTTGCTCCGGATGATTCTCTGCAATGGTGGAGAAATTACTCACAAAGCTAAGTTCACATGGAGCTAAGTTTAATGTTCCTAGTTTACACTTGAAACCTTTCTCATGCTTACATCCTACTCCCTGAGTAAATGACGGGGGTGATCACATCAGTGATCAAATCAAACGTTGCCTCAGTGGTATCGAGAGAACTTTAGTGGTGGTTTCTCTAGAAACATGAAGTTCTTTTTACAGATAAGTATTTTGGTATTATTTTCCTTATTTTTATAAAGAATAAATTTGAGCTATAATTCAAATATATAGCATGAATATAAAAAACAACCTTTTTATATGCATATACTACAATTTAAATCATCCTACTCAAGCCTCCTCTAGAGAAAGGCTTGCGAGGAGTGTCACACCACACAGGAGAAGGCCCATCTCAGAACTCTGAAGCCTTGGAAGTATGTCCTCAAGCCATATCCACGGGATCCACTCGGTTCACCCAGGTCACATTTGTAATAGATTGCTGGACTTTGAAGGAATATTCCTGAAGCCTTAACGATACCAACTTTCCACCCAGTGGAAATGCGAAGTAAACCGAATTCCCACCACCGTGAATGGGAGTTACGCTTCAGAGCAGAGAGCCCCTCCCCCGATAAACGTATGTGTCCTCAAGGCTAACCCACTAACCTATGCTGTCGGTAACAGACTGGGAGTTTCTGGTTTTCCTTTCTCTACAGTTAGTCAAATGAGAACCATTCTTTTAAACATATAGTTCATCAGAACAAAAACCACGGTGGCACATTAGTAAAAATAAGGTCATGGGTTCTTTTCCATGGTTTTGTTCAAAAACCTTGATATTAATGGACTTTCTCAAGTAAAAGGGGATAAATATTGATTGTGAACCAGGAAGAAAATGGTGCGGTGTCTTGTTTAGTTATTAAACAGTACAGAGTATTTGATGCATGTCGTATGTGCCATAAAATTACTGTAAACTGTTTCTGGGATTAGAGACTGTTTAGTAAATGATTGTGAAATGCTCCTCAGATTCCTTAAACCCTTGCTTCGTTGTAAAAGGTAAAATAAACAGCATGCCAGACTGTAATTATATTTCTTCCTGACCAAATCCTGCCACTCAATACTGTTGATTTTCCTATGACCATAAAGATATATTGTTTGCTATCAATAGTTTCTCCCAGAATGTTTTTTCTTTGCTGAACATAAACTGGATCAAAAGATAACCTATTTCAAATTACACGGTACTATGGGTTCCCTTGATGACCTTTGTTCAAAGTCACATGTACATTTTCTCTGTTGCTGAGCCCGTCCAGTTTTGTGTACCTCAGAATGAAACCTGGGAGTAGACATAGTCAGAAAAATCGGCAGATTGCCTTTGTCCGAAATGTTCCTTTACTGGATTTCCGTTCAGTGCCATTAGCCAAGTACCTCATTACCTGCTCCAGTTTCATGGTTTTATTCTCAGAAAAAAATACAGGCCCATAACTGCTTGGGTGTCCCATGGTAAAAGGGAAAAAGCCTAAAAGCCTAGCAGAGAAATTCTAGTACCCTCTGGAGACTCAGCGTCGGGTCTTCTAACCCTCCCCCATGCGGACGGAGCCAGTGTGCCTGCCCTTCCTGTTCCCTTACCAGTAAGAACCCAAAAATGTCTTTTCTTAGTCTTTCTCTACCACTCATCTGCCTGTCAACACCTCCTGCCACTTCTGTTTCTAAAGTAGAAGGACTCACAATGTCAAGAGTGGTAGTTTTTCCGTTGTTTTAGATTGTCTTCATCTTCTCCACAGAGAGTATCAGTAGATCAGATGTGTCTGTCTTTTTAGTGTTTTTAACGTTTTACAATTATATATTTGATTCTGTATTCTTTTTTCTTGAATATTACAGAGTCCATAATCTTATTATAATGAAAATGATCTGCCCTGAATTATACTTGACTACATTTACTTGACTACATTGAGGACTTTAAGCTTGTTGTTTGGTAGTCACTGTGGAATGAGGTTCTGAGTATTCTGTCCGTTCCTTGTATTATTTGTTAGCTGTAGCCCCAGGACCTTAACTCGAGCACAGCATGTATTCTGGGTTCGTGATTATTGTGTGAAACCCAAGGCACAGTAGAGTGTCTGTTCCCTGCCAGCTCTCCTCCAGAAAACTATGATCATTAGAAATAGCAACTTTGGTTTCTGGTACAAACCGAAGCTTGCGATTTCTTCTCATTAACAAATTGTTCTCTGAACCAGAGAATGTGCACTTCGGCAGTGGCTTCCCTAGTATAGTTGTGTGGCAGCTGCTGCTTCTCCAGTGTTAGCAGGACTTTGGAACTTTTCCCATCCTCAGTTCGGTAGAACTGCGTTATTTTCTGGTCCCTACATAATCATTACCAGTTGTATGCAGCCCTTCCCTGGCCCTCTCTCCTCCATAGTCCTAATGTATTCCAACTACCCTGTGGCCTTAAATAAGAAAGTTTTCTTAACTTTTTCTATCATAATTATTTCTCACATTTTTTTCTGATGGTAGTGGCAGTAATATTATCCCAGTGAATAAATATGCACCCATGGAAATATCCTGCAAATAGCATTCTATTTCTGTCTGATAAAAGATGAAGAGTGTACCAGTACTGACTGTTCTGCACCTTAGTTATTCAGTCATCAGTTGATCCTTCAGGCCAAGCCATAGCCCCTGTATGAAAAAGACTGGGAGAAGGTGCTGGGTTAATTTGCCTGTAGGAGCTGAAAAATGTGTGCTGAATACCCTGAAAGTGGAAGTAGCCGTGTGGGATGGGGTGTGTTCATGCCCCAGCCAGCCCAGTTCAGAGAAATCTGTTCAGAGCCATTACCTTTTTAAAACATGTATTTTATTGATTTGTAAGAGAGAAGGAGAGGAAGGGAAAGAGAGAGAAACATCAACTCATTCCACCCATTTACGCATTCATTGGTTCATTCTGGCATGTGTCCTAACAGGGGATCAGACCCATAACCTTGGCACTCTAACCAACTGAGCTCCTTCCTCGGCCAGGGCCCAGAGGCATTACTTTTTACCTTTTCTCAAGATCAGCCACCATCCTCAAGGACAGTGTTTTCCAGACTGTAAGTCTTAACCCATTAGTGGGCCATGATATCAGTGTAATAGCTCCCAACCAGTACAGTTTGAAAGTGGACCAGGAAAAAAGAGAAGTGCATGGAACAAGGCCTGACATTGTTTCCTGAAATATTGTTTTGGTTAAATTCTCTACATACTATGTATACTGAGTCATAATATAGAATGATATTTCCTGTTGTGAAGTGTGGTAAAAAACAAAGAAACAAAAAACCCCGGAGACCTTGTAAGCCATTGCTGTACGAGGTGCGGGCCAGCCAGTGATGGCTGAAACACTGTGGATTGGTGGGGCCTGACCTTAGGTAAGGGGCGGAGGGTTACAACCCAGGGAGACTTCAGATTGTGAGCACCGTCTTTTTCTTTGGAGTGAGAAGATAGGATAGATGTTGTTTGGTTTATAAAATCTTTTGCTTTTGTATTATGTATCAGGTCTCACTGCTACCAGGTGTCAGTGGGACCAGAAAAAGCATAGCAAACTGAGATCCATGAGCAGCATCCCAAAAAGGCCACAGGCTGCCATTTAACTTGATGTGTTTGAACCTCTGCCCCATGAAGCATTTTACTAGCGTTGGGGACACAAGTTCTCCTTTTAAGTAGATTGAATTTGCTTCATCTTCCTCCCCATTCATCACACAGGTAGCAAAAGCCCTTAAAAACGAGGAGCTTATGCATAGGCAACATCCTCGTAGGGCCGAAATACTCATTCACTGGAGGGCACTGTAAACACAACAGTGCAGCTCAGCTGAAAATACTCGGGCTTCCTCTTTTCTGTAGGGCTCAAGTGAAAAATGTAGATAACCTGCATTTCCTATACAATATTTAATACAACATTCATCCAGTCTGATTTTCTTCAGTGCCACCTTGCTATCACTATAGCTCCTTTGCATACTCTCAAGGGGGTCTTTTGCCCTCCTGCCCAATCCTTTGAAAGCATACCTTACTGCTAATGCTAACCTGATCACATTGGCATTAATTAGTTAAAATTTTTATTATTCTTATCTGCATTTTTGATGATTGGCCAAAACAGCTATTAGTGCAGACTTTTGTTCATGCTTTTCTTTCTGCCACAATTGGTGTCAAGTAGTACTTGTTTCAGGGCTATTCTAGAGGCAGGTCAGCACACGTACTAAGAGGATCCTGGATCTTATGTATTTGTCACTTGCCCTTGAGTTAGTTCTGACTCCTGGGGACCCTATGAACGAACGAGCAGTGTCTACAGCGTCCTGTCCGCATCAGCCAAGCTCAGCTCCTGTGGACTCCCCCATCTCGGGCTTCTTTTATGGAGTCAATCACCTCCTATCTGGTTTTCTTCTTTTCCTGATGCCATCTACTTTTCCCAGCATTATTGTCTTTTCCAAAGAGCTCTGCTTTCTCATGACACGCCCGAAGTAAGACAGTCCTGCTTGATTACAAACCTCCTTCATGTTTTTTTACTTGAAACGTTTTTTACTTTTTCTCCTTCTTTGTAAAATAAATTGTTCCATGTTATCTTTTAAAGTTTCCCTTTACAATTATAGATTGGTTCTTTCTAAAAAACATTATGACATTTTCCAAGAAAAAATGTTTTGGTTACCCAAAGTGCTACATAAGTGTAACCTCAAATTTTATAGCTTAATACAAGTGTATTTTAACATTTTTTACTTTATACATATACAAATTAATTTGCAGTGTAGTTTAACCCCTGCTGTGGTAGACATCTGTCGACCTGGAATTCCCTGGCACTGAACACCACTCCCTCAGTGTGGCTCTGATGCCTTCACGCTGTGTTCCTTCTCGTGGCGTCCTTGTAACAAGAAACCCGGTGAGAGCGGCCTGATAAAACATCGAATCGTCAGAAACACACTTAAACCAGAGCCCCTGGGCAAACCCCAGCGTTTCTCGCTGTGCCATCATCCCGCCAGCATACCACTGGCTATCCCAAAGTTGCTGGTTTGGGGGCTGAAAAACATGCAAGTGAAAGTGTAGATTACACTGGAATGTTCTCAGTGTCAATAATTTCATTTCCATACCCACAAACTATTAGAAATTATATCTGGAGGTTGTTGCAAGGCCATTTAGACTGCTACAGACTTTTTAAGTGATCGTATCTGGATATGAATATATATTACATATGGACATGAATTTTTCAGGGAATGCGCACTTTAAAAATACTTTTTACTAATTTTTGTATTGACCAAAAATGCTGCTTTGGAATGCTTAATCTTTGGTAAAAATATAGCTATTGATGATGATGATTAGTTTTTTAAATATCTATTTCTGTGTCGCTGCAGTATTTCTTTCACGTTTGTGTCCCTCTTATGTGGGCTCCTGGCCCAGTTGCCTATTACACAGTTTCTGCTTGCTCTGGTGTATTCTCATAAGATGATTTATAAGCACAAATGTTTACAGTGAAGTTCTTCCTCTTGACATTTACCTTAGTCGTCTTTTTTTCCCCTGAAAATTGTTTGGCTGGGCTCGCTGATGACTAACTTTTCTAAATAATAATTATTTATTGCTGTAGGTAGAATTTAATTGCTTGGTCAGATGAGTGCCTGGTTTAATTATGTATACCTTTTTCAAATAAATTCAGTCAAATAAAGATTTCTGATTTTCAGCCTGCCTCTGTTTTTAGTTAACTGAATTGAACTAGAAACATTACCAATGAACTTTCCCTCACCCATCTAACCTCTATGGTCTTCGAGGCCTAAATAGTGTGAATAACTAACAGCTTGCCCCAGGTCCTGATCTCCAGTCAGAGCAGCCGGCCGACAGCATTCCAGCCCGCATGACCATTGCCAACTAAAAGCTTGAGTGGTAATTCTTCTCAATTCTTAAGCAGCAAGATTGTGCCTCTCAGCCTCAGAAAACTTCAGATGGCTCATTTCCACAGTAAGTAAGTAATAAGTATATCTTGAAAAAGAAGGGCTAGGCGAGAATTTCCTCCTTGCAGAATTAATAGTGACAGAAATAATAATTCACCCCTGACATGGAGAGTTCAGCCTTTTCATCACATAAGAAAATGCTTCACTACGTTTTGTTACGATTTATTTGACAGCCCTCCTGCAATAGAAGTGATTGAAAGCCATCGTCTCCTTGTATGCTTTGTCAGCCAAAGGTAAATTAAAAATAACAATAACTCAATGCTAGAAAGTAATTATTTTTTAAATCCCACATTTTTTAATTCCCCTGAATACTGACTCTCTTGAATCCTTCTCCTGGTAATTGAATAGTCAGAAGCAGTCCATGATATTTAATGCAGGGTGCCCAGCCACTTCCCAGGGTTGTCCTGATTTTTGTTCGTTGTATTTCCTAAGAGCTACTTCCCCATGTCTTTGTTCTCTGGCGTAAACTTTCCTGGCTCTTTCTGGACCTTTACTATTCCAGGTAAACTTTCAATATTGCTTTCTCAGGTTCCATAAAAACTGTTGCTTTTACATTCCTCTCTTGAGTGAAAGTGACTTTATGAAGCATAATGTCACTAGGGTAGCTACAAGCATAATTCCTGCCTTGAACATTGCCACATTTTTTTTTCTTTGATAGCTTCACACTCGGAGGTAGAACCTGACCGTCCTGACTGACTGAGGGGAAGGCATAGTACAGTTACAGCGCTGCTGACACATCGTTCCTTGCAAAACGTAACTAGCCCGGGTGCACTCTGTAGACCCACTGGGGATACGATGTGTCACACCTTAAATCCCTAATTGATGTGTGTGTATATCTGTGCACACCTTCTAATACAAGGCAGGATAAGAGCATCTAGGGCCTTTATTTTGAAGCACCCTGCACTTTCCAGGTGATTCTGCTTCTGCTTTCTGAACCAGCTACTATGGGAATTCTAACCTAAGATGATGAATGAATGCAGATTGGCCTTGGAGGATGAAGGGGAGCAGAGTATGGCACCCCAAAATATGCCTCTCTGGCATGAGGATTTTTGGGGGCTGATGATTTTTAAGAAACAGCAAACACAGGAAGAGCTCTGGAAACCTAGTAGAAGTTATCCATTCATAAGGGGAATTTACATTTATAAGAGAAATCTCATTTGTAATCCCTCTTTGTTCCTAAAAAAGGAGACTCAAAATGACAAGAAACGCTTATCAATGGAGAAGGCGCCAACTTAAATCTGTGAAACAACCTTCCTCTCCTTTACTGTGCTTTTTCTGGTCACCTCCCTTAACTGGCCTTTCCCAGTGCACCCCCCCCCCCATGTCTTTCTCGTGTCTTTCACTGAAGAAGGTATTTAAGGGGATGGCTTAGGCCATTTTTAGGGAGTTACTCAATTTTCCTGGTTTTCTCATATACACAGGAGGTTTTGGTATATGTACCTATATAACACAGGTATATATGTTATTGAACTGTTTGTTTTTCTCCTCATAATCTGTCTCTTATCACATAGGAGTGGGTCTCAGTCAAGAACCTGAAAGGGTGGAGGGAAAATCAGTTTTGCCCACGTACAGTTTGGCAAGCTGTGAGGCAGCCTTCTTGCTCTGGAGCCTGCAGATGGGACCCTGGAAAACTGACTGAAGCCAGCAAAGGTATGAATTGCTACCTGTCGGCTCCCCCGAGGGCCTGTGCTGCCCAGTGTGGAGAGGAAGGGAAAATTCCACCTGTATATTCCTTTCCCTAATTTAGATTAGCAGTGAAAACACTCGTACGGACTAGTTAAGAGATTCTGGAAAAGATTTGTACTAGTACTCTTGTTCTCCATCAATCCCCTTCCTCCCGGAGATGTTTTCTGTTGTCTGTCTTTTTGTATCATTTGTTATAAGGATGAAAACCACAGGCCAAACAAGCTTTTTCCTTTTGTTTTCTTCTGTATCTTAAGAGCTTGGCTTTTTGACCAGTTCAAGAATTCTCTCTGGTCTCCACCAGCCGGAAGATGCAAGTATGGGCTCGTCTCTGGCCGACAACTGAATAGACTGAGAATGTGAGACACAGAGGGATAGCTGCCTTCTCGTTGTCCCACCGTGCCAGCCCTCAGGAGTATTGGTCTTACGGGGTCCTGGGCTGTAAGGGGCCTGGGAGTGAACTTTCTGGATCTTTTGAGGGCTGCATCTTTTGCAGCTTCTTTAGGGATGCCTCTTGTATCCATGGTTAAGTCATAAAAAAGTTTCTTGGTTTGAGCTGCTATATTGGAATTAATTTACCACTGAATATATTATTCATCAATAGCCAGACAACGGATCCTTTAAATTGAACCTTGATAACCTTTAAATTGAAGTAACATTTATAGTTAAGAAAATTTTTAGAGAGCTCACTTCCTAAACATTTGTCTTACTGGCACCCATGGACTGATCTGATGGAGAAGACGTGGAAGAGCATAGTATCTGGCCTTAGGGACTCTCTTAACGAGATGAAATTACAAAGCCCTTTTCACCTACACTTGCCAAAGATCCTACCAGATTAGAACAGAGAAAGACCAGTGCCCCTGCACAACCCCTCTCCCAGGAACTCGGGGGTGTTCATCCCACCCACGATTACACTGTAGTTACCCGACATGCCAGACAGCTCCTAGGGAAATGCCCTCCCAGAGGACACAGATGACCCCCATTTCTCCCCGTCTCTCCTACAAACAACCAGGAAGTGGGCCAGCTGGAAGCCAATGTTCTAGGACTCACAGAAACAATAATAGAGGCTACCCCCCTAAAGTGAGTCTGTCCAAGGTTGAATTTGTATGCTCAGAAAGGAGAGCATGTGAAGGCCTTTCTTGAACACTTCATACAGACTTTACAAAGGCATGCTGCATTAAACCCTGAAATTTCAGAGCATAGGATCAGAAGAATCTCTTTATTTCTGTCTTGGTTGGGATGGAAATCTCCGTAATGTAGAGAAACAAATTGAAGATAATGTAGTTGAATGGGCAGGTCAGCCCCACGATATTATTGAGGCTCACCCCACTCTTTGGGGCATTGGAAACAACTGTATCTGCCTTACACAACTTCACCAAACCAGAAATGCAGTTCTCCTAGCAGTGCAAAGTCCGCCCATCCCCCAATCCCAAAAGGCTCCCCGCTTCATCTCAAAGTGTTACAGACATTGTGAAAGATTGGGACATTGCTGACAGAATTGTTCTGCACTGAAGAAGAGGAAAAAATCAGAGTAATGACTCTAGATATCTGATAATAGGCAAATACACCCAAAACTCCTTGGAGGAAACTTGGGTACTTTCTGTGTGCTTTTGAGATTGAAATTTTCTACCCCCATTGTTAGCACTTTCAAGCCATCTCGCATACTTCTAAAGGCAGACTTGAAAGAGATGATTCTCATCAGAAGGAAAAAAGGAGCCATTTAGAAATTGGGCAGAAGAAAACTTGGGTCTTCTCCATAAATATATGTGAAGAAGTTTTAGCCCTTTGAGCAGGTAAATTTAACTTAGTCCATCTGCCAGAAACACAATTTGGATCCAACTGTTTTTTTATAAGCTAATGAGTTTTATATTACTATACCTGACTCATGGCTAAAATTTTGAATAGTAGCTACAAGGTCTCTGTTTTGTATGTTTATGTGTGTCTATGAGTATACATGTATGTTGTAGATGTATATTTTTCTACCTCCAGATGGTACGGCCAAAGTTAATTTGTAAAAGAGCTCTATTCAATTGACTTAAAAAGGTGTGCTTATACCCTGGCAGGTGTGGCTCAGTTGTTTGGAGCATTACCCCATACCCCAAAAGACTAAGGGTTCAATTCCCAGTCAGGGCCCATGCCTGGGTTGAGGGTTTGGTCCCCAGTCGGGCATGTGCAAGAGGC
>PVKM010007193.1:0-42110 GCA_004027735.1 Carollia perspicillata | reverse complement strand
CTGAATGGGATACATTCTCATTAATACAGTCAATAAAGGGTTAATATCCAAAATACATAAAGAACTCATAATATAACTTAACACCCCCAAAATACAAGCAATCCAATTAAAAAATGGGCACAGTATCTGAATAGACATCTCTCTAAAGAAGACATACTTATGGCCAACAGACATGTGATAAGATGCTCAACATCAGCAATCATCAGGAAATGCAAATTAAAACCACATTAAGATACCACCTCACACATGTCAGAATTGCTATCATCAATATACTGACTGACAAGCAAGTGTAGGTGAGGATGTGGAGAAAAGGAAACGTCCATGCACAGTTGGTGGGATTGTAAAATCGGTGCAGCCAATATGGAAAACAGTATGGAGTCTCCCCGACAAAATAAAAATAGAAGTACATCATGGCCCAGCAATTCCACTTCTGCTTATTTATCTGAAGAAATTCAAAGCATTCGTTTGGGAAGATATAACCACCCCCATGTTCATTAAAGCATTATTTACAATAGCCATATGTGGAAGCAGCCCCAGTGTCCATCAATAGATAAAGGGGTAAAGAAGAAGTGGTGCATGTATACAACGGAACATGACTCAGCCATGAAAAGCATGAAATCTTGCCGTTTGCGACAACGTGGATGGATCCAGAGGGTATTACACTAAATGCGATAAATCAGACAAAGAAAGACAAATACCACATGATTCCACTTATATGTGAAATCTAAAAAACAAAAGAAATGAACAAACAAAACAGGAACAAACTCACAGAGAACAAACTGATGGTTGCCAGATGGCAGGGGTGTTAGTGGGGTGTGAAAAATGTGAAGGAATTAAGAAGTACGAATTGCCAGTTACAAAGTCCGCCGCCAGGATATAAAGTACAGCATAGGAACCTATAGTCAATAATATTGTAATAACTCTGTATGGTGTCAAATAAATACTAGACATAGGAATAATCCCTTCATAATATATATAAATGTCTAATCATTAGGTTGTACACTTGAAGCTAGTATAATATTGTATGTCAGATCTAGTTGAAAAATAAATAAGAGCCTAACAAGGAATACTTTATTAATTTGCCAGGTTGTAAAAAGTATTAAAGAGGCCAATATAGCCAGAAACTATTGATTAAATTAAAAAATATAGAGAAAGAGAAGTACCAACGTTGCCACATCTATGAGCACACAAATTTCACATTTCGTCTGAGCAAGCCAGGGAAGTGGAGAGTGTGCGAGCTCCCATCCCAGTCCATCCACTTGCTGCGTACTTAGGAACAAAGCATCGATCCTCTGTGTGTTTGATTTTTGGCATCTGTAAAGTGGTGTGAATGGCGTTCGGTACTCATGATGCCGTGGTGGTGATAAAAGAGGCAGTGCATGTAGTGCACTTAGCATTGGGTCGGGCACATGAAAAACCTTAATACTGTGAAAGAGCTTTTATTAGCAGTATCAGGACATTAACTGAGTAAACCATGTCATAAATGAAACTAAACTTGTATCTCAGGCAAGAAGGGGAAATGTTGGTGATCGGCCCTTCAGTATCTAGGAAGGTTTATAAAGTGTTTCTGGATGCTATCAGCATAAAACTTTTCTCAGTATCCACAATGAAACTAGCAAGACAAGAGCAGTGTTCCAGCTGGATAAATTTAGCTTGCCAGGATGGGAAGAGGGTACATATCATCTGATATTCTTATTTTTGGAGGAGAAAATGCAAGTTTCTGTGCTACAGAGCTTTTGAGAGAAGGAATGATTAGTTGTCCTGCCTGTTCTCATAATCCACTTGCTCTTCCTCCTAAGACATGCAGGTGCGCTCTGGGGTGCCCGACTTAACTGGCCATGCCCGCCATACAACCTCCCGCCATGAAAGATGGCTTGTCTTCCGCATTTCCCAATTCTGGACTTGACATGATTCCTTCTAATGGGCTCAGTGGGGAAGCTGTCTTAATCTTTCACCTCAGCTATTGCACTTTCGCCAGAAAAAAATGTGATCTTTTCCCAACAAAAGAAAATTGAAACAGCAATAGCTTCCTGACAGGAATATATAAATGATCACCCGAAGTGAGTAGACCCAGTTTTAAAGTCAGGAAAACTGGGCACTGCCTCCTTACCCAGAATGACCTGGACTTAGTGCAGGAACCTGATTGAGGAGCATCCAGAGCAGGTAAAAAAGAAAAGAAAAAGAGAATTGATCTAATGATTTTAGAAACAAACCCTAAAACCTAATCAACAGTTATTATTTCCAAGATAATAAGCCTTGCTCTTTGTTATTATTAATAAAGAGTGGTCTTAGATGATCGATTTCATGAACCTAAAAACATAAAGTATCATAATAAAGTTTTAAAAACGAAGAAATTTAATTCACTCCCACCATAGGTGCCTGAGAGCATGATCCATAAAGATAGGAGGTTTCACAGATCAACAGAAACCAGCTCCATATTCAGCATGACAATTAATGGTCTAAACCATATCGTGCAAAGTAAATGGTCATTTGCCACCTGAATTCACAGGGCCTCCATCCATGAAAGGGAAGTCCCTGAATCCAGTGACCCCTGCAGAGATAATGTCCTTTGTGGTCACTGTCGCAACAGACTGAGCCATGGTATGTAGTACATACTGTGGAATTGTCTACTTGTTGGGACTTCTGCTGATCCAATACCTTTTGTGTGGAAGACACAGGGAAAATAATCAGACCATTGCTGGTTTGACATAGCACTTTCACATTCATAGTCCCAGCTTACAAAGACCCTGGGAGGTAAATAATGTATCACCCTTGTGTTTCTGATGAAAGCATATTAGCAAGGGATAGTGAATTGCTATGGGTCACTCAGCAAGTTAGGTGCAGTGTCTAGAATAGAACCTAATGTCTGACATGCCCCATAAGACTCTGCTTTGCTTTCCTAAGATTGTGCAGGAATGCAAACTCATTGTACTGGGAAGGGAAGATAGATGGCAAGGGGTGTGGGGGCATGCGGCTGCCAGCGATAGAACTGGGCAGGCGCTTAGAAAGAGGCCTAAAGTGCTCAGTTCTATAGGGAAGGATAAAGTCAGGAATACTGATAAATGATTCTGCAAGTCATAAATGCACACACAGTGAATGTGTAAAGCTGTGACAGGCATGCCTGAGTTCAAACTTCGGCTGTGCCACTTATGAAGCCTACATAACATAACCTCTCTGAGACTCATTTTCCTTTCCTGTAAAGTAGTGACAATACCTACATCACAGAGTTGTTATAAGACATCAATTAGATGATGTGTGTAAAGTACACAGCACAGAGCCTGCCATATAATAATAATAATTCAATAAAAGTAACAGTTGTCCACTAAATAAGAAAAGAAATGTAAGCCATGCACTGAGTCAGAAGTCATAATAGCCATGGTGAGCATCAGGTGACAAATCAAATCATGTGAAAATATATCGACTAAGGGTAAACCTGTGCAATATTTGGGAGGAAGTTAAGAAAGAGGGTTTTGATAATTCAGCATATTCAAGTTAGCTCTGAGGTATTATGAAATCTTTCCTGGAGCTCTTCAAAAGTCTGATTTTACCTATAAATTAGGAAGAGGAACAAAGGTCATTGTAGCTACTGCTGTCAGGGAATTGTAAGGAATGCTGCAATGTTCACAAGCACACATGCGTGCGCGCACACACACACACACACTATTATTCTGGCTATAACCTTGATGCCACTTTTGTCTTCCTGTAAACCAGGTCCCTCCAAGATTCCTGGTTCCAGAATTGAGGATTCCTTAGAATTAATCCCCTAGATTTATGTGAAGATTGGTTGTTAATCTTTCTATATGTAAAATTGCGAAATGCATTTTAAGAAAAGTGATTTCTTGGTGTATGTATTTCTGGGGATGTTAGTCAATGAGTTTCCAGGAAAAGAAGCTTTTTTGCTATGAGGGGGCTTAGTGGAGTAGAAATGAGTAATAGGAAGTGTCATCTACATTTCAAAATATCACTCTTCTTGCATTTTCTGAAATGTAATACATTTTGATGAAAAACACAGACAGACTTTCCAAGCTCCCTAACTTTAAAACAGATTTTCTCAATTATTGCCTATAAGGCTTTTCTTCTGCTTGACAATTATGGAAAGTTCGACCTGACTGATGAGGCCCTTTTCAACTTCATCACTCTGAATGCAGCAGGAATAAAAATTACCCTAGAAACTCCTGCAACTACTCTGCTGAATTTGAGCAAAGAGTTCCAAGTCAGCTCTCCACTACCTGTGGTGTTGTGAGTGTCAGATAATGTGATGTAAATAGGCACCCAAATTGGTCAAACTGAAGACTGCTAACTTGGCTGACTTCAAATATTAAAGAGGTGAACTATTTCCATTTGCAACAACATGGCTGGATCTTGAGATTATCATGCTAAGTGAAATAAGTCAGACAAAGGACAAGAACTATATGATTTCACTCATATGTGGGATATGAAACAGAAAGCAACAAGCAAACCAAAGAAGCAAACAAACCCATAGACACAGACCACAGTATGGTGGCCACAGGGGGAGAGGGTGAAGAGGGTGCAGGGGGTCAAATATAGGGTGAGAGAAGGTGACTTTTGGTGGTGAGCACACAGTGCAATATACAGAAGTTATATTATAGAATTGTACACCTGAAACTTGTACACTATTATTAACCAATGTTACCCCAATAAACTGAATTAAAAAGTCATGAAGTCAGTGTGATTAAGCACTAGTACTTGGAGACATGGGGAAATAAATGCAGACACGATATTTGCATTGATGCACATTCATTCTAATTCAGCTAAACACAGGAAAAGTGATTTCTAGTTTAATTAATGTGCATTACCTTTCTTTTACTGAAGGTATTATAGATGCCAAAGTTTGGAAAATGTTGAAGTCAAAATATTTTATAAAGGTATATGCAATGTTACTGCCAGTGTTTGGCCCAGTGGCTTATTACCCTTACAAAAACTTTGAAATCAAAGGTCTTTCACACTTTCTTAATGGTTACATCCACCTAAGTCTATTCCTGAAAATTGATAAACTTACACAAATCTCTTCCTCTGATCAGTTAGAAAACATAAATTTTGCAGTTAGTGTGTTCAATCTTCATTAGCTATTGGAGTTAGTGTGTTCAATCTTCATTAGCTATTGGAAAGTGAGAGAAATGGTAGAAAGACAAATAGTTTGGGAGAAACTACCAGAGACTAGCAATCCAGCCTGAAAGACAAGAAACAACCCAATAGAAATAAAACGTAAGTCTTCTTGATTCTGTTCTCACCAGCTTCAGGCCATTTTAGCTCATGTCTTCCTGTGTTAGAAATCGTCGGTGGCCTTTCAGGATCCACTAGAAGGCCTCGATTAACCTTCTCTAAGTGTCCTCCCAGGTGCCTTCTCCTCACAGAGCTCTTTACTTTCTAAAGCACCCCCCATTATTATCTCTCTTACTACCCAATGTTTATGCCTTCTTCTGTTACTGAATTTTTTACGTTTAAGTCATTGGCCTTATATTTTCTGTTTTATTTTCAATATACTGTTTTTAAGTTTTTAATGTTTGTTTTATTAAAATATAAAATTTAAGAATCATAGAGCACCCTAATTAAAAAAAATCTCTTTTGAATCAGTAATTATAATCCCTTAATAATTTCTTTTAAATTTGAGCTTATGGTGGTAACATTGGTTAATAAGATTATACAGGTGTAGCCCTGACTGGTATGGCTCAGTGGATTGAGCACCAGACTGCAAACCAAAGAGTCATGGGTTCGATTCCCAGTCAGGGCACATGCCTGGGTTGCAGGCCAGGTCCCCAGTAGGGGGCACATGAGAGACAACCACCCATTGATGTTTCTCTCCCCCTCTTTCTCCTTCCCTGCCCTGCTCTCTAAAACTTAATAAATAAAATCTATAAAAGAAGAGATGTGGGTACCTCATAGAAAAGAAGTGTACATTTCTATGATTCATAATCTGTATATTGTCTTGTGTGCCCACCATGCAAAGTGAAATATTCTTCCTCTACCATATACTTGACCCTCTTTACCCTTTATCACCCTCACCCCCTTCACTGGTATCCATCATACTATAGTCTGAGTTTTTGTTTGTTGTTCTCGATTGCTCATTTGCTGCTTTCCCACATACGAATGAAATCTGATGCTATAAATTTTAAGAAAATAGAACCCATGTCTGTCTTGGTTACCTCAGTATTCTCAACATCTTATATGCTCTCTGGTAAATTGTTAATATTTGTTAAAAACTTTTAATTATTTTTTCTATGTAATTTTATGTTTTTTATTGTTTCCAATCTCTCTACATGATTCTTTGCTGTATCTCTTTTTCTTATTATATTTCAAGGTTCTGAGGGTACCTATCAAGTGTGTTTGGTCATCTGCTTCACCCCTAGCACCTAGTGCAGTCCCTGGAACATAACCATTGCTTATTATGTGCTTGTTGACCGAAGGGGTAAAGATTCTTATGGAAAATTTCATAGAAGACAGGGTGTTTAAGCTAGGTTTTGAGGAATAAGTAGTATGCAGCCAGGCAGGAAGAAAGAGGCCATATGAGCCAACCATAAAGGTATAACTGATACATGGAGGAAACTGGGGGACAACAGTAAAATTATCATTGTGACTTTTCTAAAAATCATTTTTCAAGTACAGTTGTCTCCATTTCCCCTCCTTTACTCATTGCAACTTTCTTTGAGAAAATTGGAAGACAAATTTGAGCAGGTAGCTGTGAGCAGACCAAAAAGGACCCAGGAGCCATGTGGGTAGTAAAGGCTTATTGACTTCCAAGTTCTTTCTGAATCTCCAACTCATCGGAAGGGCCAAGAAGTATCAGATATGTCCCCTTTCAAGCCTTTTGTCTGACCTGCAGGAGGGAGCTTTGGAATGCTCAGGGCAGGGGTGGAGTTGGCACACAGGGAGGGATCTGGCAGTATTCATCACTTCTCAGAAAACTACAGTGTGCATCCAAATTCGTGCATGCCATGTAAATCATTGCCTACCTGCTTTCTTGCAACTGTGGTATTTAAACATGGGTTCTTGCGCATGACTGCAGCATAGTTTCTTCTGACCCACGTTGTACAGAAGCACTCAAATGGAAAAAAATATAATAAACTTCATTTTTTAGAGACTACAGGGAGAAACTGTGCTAATCTCAATTCACAAACACTCCGGGAGCCTACATTTCCAATTTTCTTTTCACAGTATTAATAAAACTGGATACTGGAAAAGTCACATCTTTCCCCATAAATCTGAAAGCACTTTCGAGGCTAACCTAGAATTATAATAACTGCCACATCTATTAAAACACAGTACAGAACTCTGGTCTAATGAGACCATTTTAAGCAGCTCCCGTTCCTATGTGGGATGGAGACAGAAATTTAAAATTGATTACTTTTAATTTAATCGATGATAAAAACCAGAAAATTTGGTTAAAGACTCTTAGTAAGAAAAAATTCAATAAATGCATCTTGCTAGTGGTGCTTAAAAAGGATTTTATAAGAAAGGATATCTAACAATTCCAGGTAGCAGAATGATGCATATATGTGCATATATGTTGGTTATTATGACGTTTTATGATCTCTTATATAACCTGCTGATATGAACTATACAGCTCACATCCATTTATTTATTATTGGTATATTTTATTCTTTATTATTTCTTGAGGTTGGAAGTCTCCTTGAACTTATTTCCTTAAAGCTCAAAACCTGGGTTTGCATTGTAATCAGTATATAGTGAAATTCTTGCTTCATCCTTGTTGCGACAAGGTCATGGTTGATGACGTACCTATACACTAACAGTCTATGTTGAAGAAATAAAACCAACAGTAAAAATTGCCTGGAAACTAAAGTGTCTCCTTACAAAGCTAACTTTGGAAACAACATAAATATAACAAGATTACAATGAAAGAACAGCTCATCCAAGTATACAAAATAGTTTCATAAAAATGACAATTTGAGTGATAAAAAGAGCATCTGTTGGCATGGTTATTGCCTTGGCGAACTCATCAACAGAACTATAAGGTCCCACAGTCATCCACCAAACCCTCATTACATGTGACAGGATTTAGGACTTAAAGCATCATTCATTGTGCAGTGTTACAAAAACCTAAACCAAGAGCGATTATATTTTTAATAATAATATTTGATTGCTATGTTTCCCATCTCAGAATGAGTAACCAAAGGGTTCCAAATGCTTCCCATTGAGGAGTGAAACCTCTTTGGAGAAATTTGTTAATATTCAAAAATTTTCCTTTCATAATACGTAGTTATTTTAGAGCTTCAGCTGTGAATCATTTTGCTAAGTAAAGGCAGACTTTATACTCTAGGTTGGCATTCACTGAAGTTATGACTAGATAACGATCAGTGACAAATCGATAAATACAGGCTTAGTCACTTCATGATATAAAGCTGGTGCAAAGCTTAATCACTTAATGTGCTCCTTAGATCCCCATCTGCATAATACTTTTTTTACTTGATAATATTATTTCTTTTGATAAAGCATATAATTTTATTCTATAAGCAAATTTAGGAAGTTAAAGTTTAAAGTAAAGCATGCCAATATAAAACACAAAGACGGTGTTCTGGTGAAACAGTCAATCACAGTTAGAGATTTTTTTGACAGTAAGGACTATTTTACATTATGCTTTGAAAGTAGGAACTTGGCAGTAAATCTTGTCACTCCTTCAACACCTTGCTGGGTAATGCACTTGTGCTAGAGGCAAAGAGTGCTGACCCCTGCTGGCCTGACGACCTTCATTTGCCTGAGTGTGGGCAGGGACTCACTATGCTCTTGGAGAGCCACGTTCAGGGAAAAGTGATGAGCTGGGAGAGAGTCTGACGGAGTAAGAGGAAGAAGAGAGAGGAGTGTAGACTTGATGATCACCGAGGACCGGAGGAACGGGGAAGAAATGAGACCTGCCACAAATAGTCCTCTGTACCGCGACCTAATATGTCTCTTAAACATGTTTGTACCATGGTGTTTCTGAACTGGACCTGAATTAGATTCTGTTTGGGGAAATGATGTTTTTTCACAGACGCAGTGCCAGGGACTGTCAAAAATAAAGCAAGAAAGTACATCAGCACAATTTCTTTTCTTGTCATGGTAGTTTAAAATATCTACTTCAGCAAATTTAAGGATGTTTACATTTTAAATATTTTACTTTTTAATATTTTCATGCAAAGCATCAATACATTTATTATTATTTTTATATGGTAAAGTAGTGGGTTATGTCTTTTGCAAGTACTGTACATTTTCTACCGTGAATTATCTAACATGAATAAATTGGTTTTAGGGTACGATGTGGAAACATGTTAAGAACTATGCTAATACTGGAAAGGCAACAGCTACCTAAGTCATCACAATATTAATTAGATGATGAAAAACAAGTAAATTCAGAGAGCTGGCATACAGGCTTCTTAATAAATCTGGGCCAAAGAAGACCATGTGGAAAACTTCTAGAGACAATCAGATCTGGCCAAATATTTGAGAGACAGGAAAAGACAGAGAGACAGAATTAAAAACCATTTTCCGGCTGTCCTATAAGATAACACTACCTGTGCATGAGTCCCAGGAATATTTCCATAGCCATTTGGCTGAAAAGTGGCTTATATGAAAAAGATCAAATCCCTGGTGACAGTTCTTTGTCCTTGTGAGTACAATGAATAGCTCCTGACTCATTTAGGCAAAAATCGAGCCTTTATATTGCCATTAAGGGTGTGTGTGTGTGTACTTTGCCCACATGTGAAGGACCTTGCAGTATCCACACCATTCCAGTGGGCTCTGAGGGGTCATGATGTCAGGGGCCCTCCAGTAAAATGGGGATAATCAAAATAATGTGGGAAACATTTCATAAGTAAAATCTTCTATTGTTACAGTGTTCACATGAATGGTAGGTAATTCATGATTCCTCGTATGGATTGAATTATTGAAATAGAAGGTATAATTGGAACTAAATGTTTAGGATATTTCATCTGCTCTATTTTTTTTTTTTTTGCTACTACTCTACCCTCTAATTAAAATACGTGTGTTACCACTACAGTTAAATTCTTACCCACTTGCCTATGTCCAATTGCACCAAGCAATTCTTATCTGCCTTCGTTTATTTGGTGCCCAAATAGGACTATCAGTCCTATTGAAGCTTTCTACTGACCTGGGCTCCTTCAGCCTCTGGGCCTGACGTAATGAATTGGCTTCATATGAATCAGTTAATTTTTGACCATTCGAGGACTTATTGTCAATTTCTATGTATTCCATTCTTTTAGCTCCCCTCTTTTATCTTTTACCTGTTTTTTAAGTGTTCTCATGACCTATTGGGACAGAGAAAGGGTGTTGGAGTGAAAGTAAATTGTAGCTCTTTTATTCATTTATGGGCAATACAAGGGAAAACATGTAGATTGCATTATTTAAAATATCTTAATTTAATTTATTATAGAGTTTAAAGGGAAGGCAAAATTCATAAGTCCATGAAATTTAAGAATTGTTTATGGATTTCTCTGATTAAATTCATTCTTTTACATCTTCAAAAATGGTTAAAAGATGACTATATCTTTTTTCTGTAAAATTTTAACCAAATTATATAAAAAAGCATTTAGCTTTTTTAGCCATTTATACTATTCTCTACATTTAAATTAATATAAAATTTTCCAGATAGTTTTTAGTGATCATCAAAATAAACCATTAATGACAGTCAATAAGTGAAGCCACATTTATAATTCACGAATATATGTACATTACTCTAACCTTTTATATTGCACATCACAGAGAAATGTCCCATTAACACTTTAGTGGGCTAGCCAGTCCTTTATTTATTATTATTAATACTCCTGACCTTAGCACAAAAGAAAAATATCACTTAGCCTTTAGATTTGAAGCATAAACAGAAAAAAGTTATTAAGTAATAAACTATATATGGAAGCAATGGCATACTCCAAACAAGTCTATATAAATGCCTGTGGTGAGCCCTGGCTGGTGTAGCTCAGTGGGCTGAGCGTGGGCCTGCAAACCACAGGATTACTGGTTCGATTCTCAGTCAGGGCACAGCCCTGGGTTGCCGGCCAGGTCCCCAGTGGGGAACTCATGAGAGGCAACCACGCACTGATGTTTCTCTCCCTCTCTTTCTCCCTTCCCTTCTCTTTAAACATAAATAAATAAAATATTTTAAAAAATAAATGCCCGTGTTGATTAATTTTTAATGTTAATTAGGGGGAAAAAGGATAAAGTCTTTCTTCATTGAGTTTTGAATTTATTTGGTAGGTTATATAAAGAACATATTTAGAATATTTGTGTACATATGGCTTACAAAGCTAGTTTTAGGCCAGCATGTACTTAATAAGCATTTTGTCTGGAGCTGCAAAAAATACAAGTATTTTTCTTAAATGTACAGGGGGTGTATCAAACAACCATAAAGCAAAATTGAAGCGTTTGTGGCTTTTTTTTTTTTTGGTTTTTGCTATCATTCTAGTTTTAACATCAAATGGTTGGTGTGCTACATATACTGTTGTTGTGAAAATATATCAGAAGTATTTAAGCAGATAAAAATATTAAAATTATTGAATAGTATAGTTCATTTAGGATACTAATTCCTAACTGGGGAAAATGTACATGTATGTTCTTGGTGTAGAACGTTTAAGCCCAGCGTGTCATTAAAACTCTCAAGTCTTACTATCACAAGCTCTATGAATAGGATTTTATCTCCATTCTCCCTATTGCTTTCTGACAGATAGACAAAGTGAGCTCATTATGAAAATGTGTTTAAAGCAAAAGCATCCCACATGGTGGAGGGAAAAGATTTAGGTAACATTTAAGTAAAAATTTCTTTTTCAGCTCTTATTACACCGTGGTAAAAGAATACTCCTCAAAATAAGCAGGTAGAATGTTGCCACTTAGTGAAAGTTAGCAGCTGAGCTAATTGCCAGACTTTGGCCACGATTACTATATTTAAAGGAGAAGGTGGTCAGGCAGTGACAGAGTCCCTAGAGCAGGTTCTGTTCTTCAGAGAAAATTAATTTCCTGTGATCAAATGCTGTGGATTATAGTCTTTGTCTTCGTCTACCTTGGCCACAGAAGCAATGCCAAGGCTCTTTATTCAGCAACACTGCCTGGTCTTCTGTAAAACAAGCACTGACATAATCAGCACAGAAAGACTTCACCTGCTGTATTGTGTAGCTCAGAACACAGCATATTGCCGCTTTGAAACTGAAAGCTATCACTTTGTAAGTTACTATATTTGCAAGGCCTTATTTGGAGAAGAAAAAATAACAGCGAGAAACCCACATGTAGACAGGAGAAGTCTTGGTGATGGTAGAAAATGAAATTATAAAGTAGTATAGAGTTACGGTTGGTAAATAATCCCCAGTCATAGAAACTTTTGTAGGAATATTGAAAACTAATTCCTAAATGATATTTAATAGTAGTGAAATAAAAGCACAATCTTAGTCTTCTTGAATTGTTCAATTTCTGATGTGAGTATGCATACACAAATAATCCCTCATATACATTCATGCTGATATAGCTGATATACTTACAATCAGGAGATTATTTAAATTCATAATTTAAATCAGCATAATTTACAAAGAATAAAATTTTGAAAAATTCATCCATTGCATCTGAAAAGTAATTAAAGTAATCTTTTTCTGTAAGACAAGGGATAGGATGGAGATTCAAAGAAAGACAGAAAACAAAATTGATAAAGAAAAATGACCTCGGGTCAGAGCGAAATGGGATACAATCTTATCTCTCTATAGTTGCTATTCTTTTAAATCTTTAAAAAATGTTAAGTGTATTATGTAGAGAAAAAGTGTCACCCTTCACCTCCTCTGATCTATAAGCTAAATCCCAAGATGTTTCTCCCTGTCTGTAGTCACTTTCAGTGCCTGACGGGGCCTTCGAGAAGACATTAAAGCGCCCTGTAGTCCATTTCTTGTTCCAAAGGAAGAGCTTTCTTACTCTCCAGACTCTGGAAAGATTGAACGAGGGTTTTTCCAGCTGAATAAAAGTGGGCTAGCCAGTCCTTTATTTATCATTCTCCACTAGGTACTGAATTTTGACTCAAGACCGATCTAAGTAGTCTATAAAACTGGGGAAAATCTTTTCTTATTTTATCCTTCCAAATTTAGTTTTGGCAATCATTCAACTGCTACCAACAAATGAATAACAAACATACATAGTACTTATGTAAACAAATAAGCCTCTAACAGAAAAGGAATTAGTTGAGCTTTAGTTTGTAACGATGTGACTAAAATCACACTTTTACAACCATGCAGTTAGATTAGTCAAAATGTCTGGATTATCTTATTGTTCAATATGCTATTTAGTACTGTATGAGGCAACATGATCACATAAATAATCCTAAATTTAGTTATCCTGATTTAGAGTTTAGACTTAGCTCTGCCTTCTTCTATTTTAACATCATTTCAATTCTTAAATTGATACCCTGTAATGTTATAATGTAGGGTCATTATGATTTTATTTTCCATGTTGGGTTTACAGTTTTTCACCTAACACATTAACATGGCCCTTTAGAGGTACATGGAGCATATTTGGGGTTGCACTTACCAGACCTTGTTAATGAAATTGATCTGTGAGAAAGAAAATATGGAAGCCAATCACTTGCCAAGTGCTTTGATTCATAGTGTCCAGTTTTTAGGGACCATCAGGCATAGGGATCCTACACTCAACAACAGCAGGACACGTTGCCTGAAGTAGTGATTGCTGTTCCATTAGGCGTGGAAACAGAGGGTAAATGTCAATATACATCTTGAGCATTCAGTGAACTTGATAATCACTTTGTGTTTTTTCTCTCACCCTCTTTCCTATAGCCAACCCAACCCGAGCAGGGGGAAGAGAGCCATACCCAGGCTCAGCAGAAGTGATTCGGGAGTCCAGCAGCACCACGGGCATGGTGGTGGGGATAGTAGCCGCTGCCGCCCTGTGCATCCTCATTCTCCTCTATGCCATGTACAAATACAGGAACCGGGATGAAGGCTCATACCACGTGGACGAGAGTCGAAACTACATCAGTAACTCAGCACAGTCCAATGGGGCTGTTGTAAAGGAGAAACAACCCAGCAGTGCGAAAAGCGCCAACAAAAATAAGAAAAACAAGGATAAAGAGTATTACGTCTGATTCCAAGATCTTAAAAGGACCCTTGTATAGAAATAGTCTTCATTTTATCTGAGACATAATATAAACTTATTTACTTTCCTTTTTATGAAGCACATACAAAAGAAGACAGGGAATGCAATCAGGAAGGAAAGACTGTTTTTAAAAAATAAAAACAAGTATCTCATGCTCTTGTTTCTCCAAAAAAGAAAAAAAAAAAAAGCAGGGGCCAATAAATTCCCTAACATCCACAGTGTTTTCATTTACTCTGCCTGTCTTTATGTTGCTGGAACATTTCTAAAAGACAGTGATGACCGCACGCATTCATAAAGCAAAGGAGTATTACAACATCAAGGCACAACACAAAAACAACACAAAACAACACAACACACAAAAAAAGAAGCTACCTATGATCCTGGATTTAGCCAAAGTGCTAGCGCTTTCCTGACAAGTCAGATAGTCCCATGGCCAGAGAAGACTGTGTCATTTTGAGTGACTCGACCTGCAAATCTGTAAGAGTTCGCTGCCTGGCGCAAGTGGAGCAGTGGTTGGAACTTGCATTTGAAACAAAGTGCTGGCTTTTTTGAAGACTTGTGTAGGAACACATTTCAAAAAGCCCCTTTCTGATTGTGAGGGAAAAAAATAGTATGGAGGCCTTATTTTCAAAACAATGTGAAATATAAGGCACATTTTCACACTAAAATTTCAAAACAAAAACAAGAGGGCATAGATGCAATCACTGGGAAATTTTCATGCACGCTTAATACGTTATTACATATGTTTATATAAAATCCATCTCTGTGTGCTTTCTGGACTGTGGTAAGTGACGTTTTATAGCCTGTTGTATAGAAAATGCAAAATATATCTCTGCTCTTCAGCCATTTTTGGTAAATTCAATGTTATAAGTGTTGCTAAGTATAGGGAGTTTTATGACGTCAGAGCAACAATTATTCCAGGGTTTTTTTTTCCCCATCATAATAAATTGCCACAATTACTTACTTTTTTAAAATAAAGTTACAATGTAGTGTTTATTCTAAGAAAGATATGTATGAATGTATATAAAAAGATTCAGCTACATTTTTTCTTACATGTACAGCCTTCATTCTGTTACAATTAAGTTTTAGTATTTGTATGAAAGGTGTGAATTAGAAGGTAAAATATATACATATGTATCTTATAATCTTTTCCCCCAAAAATACATTCCCCACATACATTCACTGTTCGCAATCACGGACACACACACACACAAATCCAGAGTAGTCCATCAGATATGATGAAAGACTAAACATATATATACTAACAAATATTTACCAACAAATTGAAAAGCAGGAAGGAAGACACGTAGTTGTGCCAAGGTATTGATGTCAAATGGAGTGATCTTCATCCAGATCATATGCTCCCAAGAAATTCCCAGAATATTTTAGTCCCTAATGAAATGGAACCTTTTCCTATCAAATAGAATATCAATGATAACTTGCTACATAAATATGAACCATTATGTGGGGAGGTTACAGAGCAAAATTAGTTGATATACATCTTAAACCTGGTTGCTGCAATTGAAAACTTTGTTTCCAATAAAATTATATTTTTTTCTCTGAACCTCATGTGCATGATAAACACTTTGGAAAGTAAACACTTTCTCAGCTAAGAAAGTATTTTTAGTAATTTTTGATTCTGTATTACTATCCTTTTAAAAACCATTCTCTATTTGTTGATTATTGACTATATTTTAACTTTTGTGGTTTTGCATATGTATCATTAAATGTTCTCATTTAACACATATTAAATAGTAGGAAAGTATAGATTATACACTTGTTTTGCATATTGTTTCAATGATGTTCATAGCAATAAATTATCAACATGAGAAGGTAATGCAAAGGAAATGCATTATTAGATTGATGCCTCAGCATAAATTGGTTACATTACTTCGACATCTCCTAAAATGACACTAGATTTCATAGAAGAGAAGAACACCTTTACAATTAGCTTTAATCAGCAAAGGCAAAAAAATGCAAAACGTCTTTTGTAATACTTCAGTTGATTAAAAAATAAAGCCAAGAAGTGGCCTGGATTTCAGACATACAGCGCCTTAGAAACATGTACAATTCATAGCAAATCACCACTATCTATGGTTGCCAAGAAATTGTTGTATATGAAAAGTTTTAAAGGCTTTTCATGACCTAGAAAGTAGAGGTATAAAACTAAAATTTAATATCCATTACTTGTGTTTCAAATTTTTTAAAAAATTTCCTCAGTTAAAAAATTCATGTCTTTTTTCCCCCTCTTCTCATTCAGTCTTACTCAGGGAAAGCCAGTGAAATAAGAAGGTAAATATAAAACCACTAATTTACATCTTGAGGTTATACAAATAAATAGCTGCTTTTCCATTTGATCTACGCAACTTTACCTAGTTTCCATCTGGAAAGACTCTAAAATCTGACAGAAAATGATGGCATTGTTAAGAGGTATATCTATGAAGTGTGTTGTCTGGGACTGATTTCAATGTTTCTTTCCAACATAAACTTTAAAATTTCATGTAATGATACACTCTAATATTGTCAGTAAAAATATTGCTAATGTTATTGGCCTACACAAAATCTAGCAATTTTTTGTCTTCTTTCTTTTAAAACGGAGAAGGAAAAGAGAGGAACATGAGCTAGGGAGAGAAAAAAACGTGAATAAAACCCCAAGTATCTTCATACCAAAAGTATCAGGGTTCCATGCATAGTTTGCAGTTAATAGAGGACTTCACACTACCTGGCATAAATTTGATTACATCTCTAGACTGTAACTTTTCTGATCGAGTCTGCTTCTTTTTTATTCATGTAATGTGTTACTTTTTTAAAAACAAAAATACTACAATAATGTGTGATGTGGTCAATCCCTAAAACATCAAAGAATGACCACATGACCTTCCCATTCTAGTGCTCTGTGTGACTGGGTATCTTAAGGGTTTTGTTTTGTTTCGTTTTTCTGTTGCAAGGCCAATTTATCCATTATTGGAAATGCTAAGCAAGTGGAATTTACTGTTTTGTTAATAAAATATTTCTTAATACAACTGTGGATTTCTTGATTTAAAAAATACATATGCAACATCATTTTGGGACAAGAATAATACAGAAGACTTCATTTCAAAGGAAAACCAATCCTAAGACAAGCAGGGGAAGAATATCAGCTCTGATTTTCCTGGATTTTAATATTAACTAGGCACCTCTACATTCACAAACTTAAAGATACAGCCATTTAAAATGTACCTTCATTTATATATATTAATCTTCCTATGTATGAAATTATAAACTCATGGAACTAGTTAAAAACAAAGATGCTGATTTCATGAATATGGTTTTCTCTATAAAAAGCAATGTAATTCACGTTAAGTAAATCCATGATTACATTCTAACACTATCACTTACTAGCTACAAGTTACCTAAAGTCTCTGTCTCCCTTTTCTCCTTAGTAAAGTAAGGGTAACAACACCAACTCTTATGATAGCAAGGATAATAAGAGCTATTAATGTGCCTGGCACAGCCAACTGCAAAGAAAAGGTGGTTACTTGTACACTATTATTTTTCATCATAATAATAAGCATGAGAAAACATGTCAAAATGAGCATATATGTCAAAGCAAGTATGTAAAGAAATGCACCTGTTCATTTTCCATATAACTTTTTTTTCTGCAAAGGCAAAGTGACATTTTAGAAATCAGTTGGCCACCATTTACTTTATGTACATTTTAGTCCCTTCACAACTTTCTCCTTAATACATTTTATTGATTATGCTGTTACAGTTGTCCTATTTTTTTTCTGCTTTATTCCCCTCTGCCCTGCACCTGCCCTTCCCACCAGCATTCCTCCCTTCTTAGTTCATGTTCATGGGTTGTGCATGTAATTTCTTGGCATCTCCATTTCCTATACTGTTCTTAACCTCCCCCTGTCTATTTTGTACCTACTGATGATGCTTCTTATTCCCTGTACCTTTCTCCCCATTCTCCCCACTTGCTGCTGATAACACTCCATATGATCTCCATTTCTGTGATTCTGTTCCTGTCCTAGTTGTTTGCTTAATTTGTTTTTGTTTTTTGGGTTTTTTTAGGTTCAGTTGTTAACACTTGTGAGTTTGTTGTCATTTTACTGTTCATATATTTTTATCATATTCTTTTTCTTAGATAAGTTCCTTTAACACTTCACATAATAAGGGCTTGGTGATGATGAACTCCTTAAACTTGACCTGATATGGGAAGCACTTTATCTGCTTTTCCATTCCAAATGATAGCTTTGCTGGATAGAGTAATCTTAGATGTAGGTCCTTGCCTTTCATGACTTGGAACACTTCTTTCCAGCCCCTTCTTGCCTGTAAGGTTTCTTTTGAGAAATCAGCTGATAGCCTTATGGAAACTCCATTGTAGGAAACTCTTCTCCTTTCCTCATGCTGCTTTTAAGATTCTCTCCTTATCTTTAATCTTGGGTAATGTAATAATGATGCACCTTGGTGTGTGCTTCCTTGGGTCCAACTTCTTTGGGACTCTCTGAGCTTCCTAGACTTCCTGGTAGTCTATTTCCTTTGACAGATCAGGGAAGTTCTCCTTCATTATTTTTTCAAATAAGTTTTCAACTTCTTCCTCTTCCTCTTCTCCTCTGGCACTCCTATGATTTGGCTGTTGGAATGTTTAAAAGTTGTCCTGAAGGTTTCTAAGCCTCTCCTCATTTTTTGAATTCTTGTTTCTTCATTCTGTTCCAATTGAATGTTTATTTCTTCCTTCTGGTCTAAACTGTTGATTTGAGTCCTGGTTCCCACCCCCTCACTGTTGGTTCTCTGTACATTTTGCTTTATCTTACTTTGCATAGCCTTCACTTCTTACTCTATTTTGTGACCATACTCAACAATTGCTGTGAGCATCCTGATTACCAGTGTTTTGAACTCTGCATATGATAGGTTGGCTGTCTCTTCATTGCTTAGTTCTATTTTTGAAGCTTTAATCTGTTCTTTGGGCCATATTTCTTTGTCTTAGTGCACCTATTATGTTTTAAGGGGTAGAGCCTTAGCTATTCACCAGGGCACGGCAACCCATGTGGCTGCATTGTGGCGCTGTATGTAGGGCATGGTTCTGAAAGGGAACAATGCATTTTGCTTGGCTGTCGGCTGGCTTTCAATTACTTCCTCCACTACCCATAAGCAAATTGGGCCCTTCTGGTGCTAATTCCCAGGTGGGTGGATTGGTGTACATTCTAGAACCCCATGGGTCTCTCCAATGAACTCTCCTGTGAGTCTGAGAGTTTCTCCTGCCACTGTAATCCCCACAGGTTTTTACAGCCAGAGGTTTTGAGGCTTTCTTTTTGCACACTGGAACCCTGGGTTGTGAGGTCTGTCTTGTTCCCCATTTGTTCCTCCCAGTTTATCCACATGGAAATGTGGGAGCTCCAGCTGCCACCTTTCCACATGTCCTCTCGGCCCTGGCTGCATGTCTCTGCCCCTCCTACAGGTCTGGATGAATGTTTTTTTAACTCCTTGGTTGTTGGACTTCCATACGGTTCAATTTTCTGGCAATTCTGATTGTTTTTTTGGTTTTAAATTAGTGGTTGTCATTCTTTTGGTTGTACAAGGAGGCACAGTGTGTCTACTTATGCCTCCATCTTGGCCAGAAGTCTTTAGACCCTTAATTGACAACTTTTTTAAAACTCTGGACTTTGAAAATAATCTTCTGACAGAAAAGCATGACTTCGTTATTTTCATCTTCCACGGTACAAGGTTTAAACATGATTGCTTAATCCATTTTGTACCACTTCAATCTAGATACATTATTTCTTTCTTAATATTAACTCATGACTTTTAAATGTAATGAGGGAACCATCCACATTCTTTTAATGTCTAAGTTAAAGGCTATATAATTTAACTTAGCTTAAAAATGTACAAAATTTCAAAGATGGTGACTTTATAAAATTTATTAGTAAACAGATTAAGGACTCAATGTGTGGAACATGGATCTCCAGGGCCCAATGATCAGGCATTAGGGGTTACTAACTTCTAACAATAGTTATAAAACTTGGCAGATATACATAGAGGAGTATTTTCTTGGGAAGATAGTGAAAATTTTTACTTCTGTAAATCACTCAAACCTATAATAATCTGTACAGAAATCAAGCTGATTTAATTTAGCTTGATTAAAATCAAAATGACCTGACCCAAAGTTTTTGGTGATTTTTGGTAGGTCATCGAAATTGTGTAGAAATAGTATTGCATGTCATAGTTCAATTTCCATAAAACAGTAAAATTTGTGTTTCCTGAACATTTCTTTTTTTTATTTTAATTGTGGGGAGTGGGTACAAATACTCATTTTCCATTCAGACAGATTTCAGTGAAGTATAGGCATGTGTTTTACACATAGGACATGTCATACACATTAGAACATACCTAGTCTATGAAATGAATTATTAATGTGGACATTTATAAATGTCCTTTGAACTTCCAACTGGTAACTAGGAAATGTATGAGGAATCTAAAAGCTGAGCTTAGGAGGTTGAGACCAGAGAACTACCCCATAGAAGGGTCTCAAGACCACCAATTGTAAGCACAGATGCAAAGAATGCCATGGGAAAAAAGTGAGACTCTGCTTTTCTGATTTGATTCATGTATTGAAAAATGTAAAAACTTAAAGTTTTCTACAATTACATGTTTACAAAGAATAAAGTTTAGAAGAGAAAACCATTTAGGGACAGAATGAACACTAATTAGAGGAATAAAATAGGTTGTCATGTGATCATAAAATTTTACACTAACAATTTAATCACTGAGGGTACTCAAAATGTATTAAATACCTACTTCTTTGAAGCTTAGGAACTCTATGAGAAACATGAGGTACACATTATATTAGCTTCCTGAAGTAAGTATCAGCAAATAAAACAGATGAAATAATTATGGGTAAAGGGTTTTAGTAGGTTGGTATTTCTCACTGTCTTTAACCTTGTTCCTGTGGAATACCCTAAAGAACTTATTAGCTTATTTATTCACCAGAAAATGATAAAATCTAAATCAAATAAATTTGACTTGAACAAAATGTGAGCAGTCAAAAAAGTAGAAAAGATTCTTATTTTTTAAGACAGAATTCTTAAAACGATTATTTTTTTCTTGCTATTATGGTGTGAAATGATCCATATTTGGACCTTTCAATATACTCGACTTTGAAAGAATCTAGTATATGAAAATCTAGATAGTTTTTAGTTTCACAAAATGATTTTCCATAAGATGCCTTTTTATGCTATATCCTTCCAATACATTTAAAATTGAATTCCCTCTATAAAACTTAAATCATAAAAATATTAAATACATGGCCTTTGTAAAGAACATGCATGAAGGACCCATATTCATGGACAAAAGGGTGGGAACTGACTGGGGAAGAGAGGAGGGGCAAGGGAGAGTAACAGGAGAAAAATTGGGACAACTATAATTGAACAACAATAAAAAAGGAAGAAATAGTAGAAATCCAGCCCTAGTTGAAAAAGTAAGTAAATAAATTTAAAAAAGTATAGCTATTTTTTCAATGATATTTCACATTTTTAGAAGTCATTACAGCCTAGTGAATTTGAAACCAATTATTTCATTTTGATATATCTGACACTTGTAAAAATCCCTTAAAGTTGTCAGGGACACTATTGTCACTCATTTCCTAGTCACAGAGTTGGGGCTCACAGAGGGTGGTTTGCACAGCGTTGGCTGAAGCCAATCCCAGAGCCCAAGTCTTCTACATTTGCATTTGTCATCTTTTCATTCTGTCACAACTAAAAAAACTTTAGGAGTCTTTCTGTTTGGTAATTTTTTTGTCAATTATTAGACAATAGTTTCAAAGCCTTTGTCAATTTTTCTTCTCATCCAGGAATTTTGTTTGATTCTAGATGAGACCTACTATGAAATATTTGATTCAATTTCTTAGTTGGAATTGAACTATCTGTGCTAGATTAGCTATATAAATAAATCTCTTCTCATTTTAAATAATATGTTGTTTATTAGATTTTCTTTCTAAATCATCCATGCATTTTCAGAAATCTTCATTTATCTCAAAATGTTACTGAGTTCAAAATTGCCAGTACCTAAAATGCCACTGAATCTAGTAAAATATCCAAGTTTTATAAAAATGAAAAGAATTCATTTTTTCAGGAATGAGAAAGTTGGAAAAGAAACTAACTTTCAATGAAATACTTCAAATATATATGTATATATATATACACACATATATACACATATACATATATGTATATACATATGCATGTATATACATACATGTATATATACATGTATACATGTATGTGTATGAATGTATGTACATTCATATATACATGTATATATACATATATACACACATATATATATATTTACATTGTTGCAACTCATCTTGTTTATATTGTTTCCAGGTGTTTATGTTTTCCATGGTACATCAATACGTATGCATTTTGTTTTGTATGTTGTCTATGGTCCTTGAAAACTTAGCCGTATGTTTAACATACTTAAAATCCCTCTGAGGAATAAAAGATACTAGAAGTAGTCTTTCAGTATCCCTGCTTTTCTTCAAAATGGCTCTAATGTTCCTGCATATGTTATCATTTGCTCTTCCAATTTTTCTGGGTAATGAATGTAACAGAGATTAAGAACATCTTAGACCCTTTCTCTGTAAGGAAAACATGATCAGATTTGGAGGAATAGGCATGTTATGGAATCTTATTTATTTTGCTCATCTCCTGATTCAATATAAATGTATAGCTTTGCATTAGGTTACTCTTTATAATGAAAAATCAAAATATGTCTCCATAATATCTATTATATAATCTAATGAAATGAACATGTGCCCAACTATAGAAACCACCAATTTGAAACCGTGACATTATTGGGCATTTATAGTGATTCCAGCTTATGATTTTAGTGCTTTTCATCTTTGGGAAGTAGCATTTCCAGGATGTGAGAGAGTTAGGGTTTCTGTATTTTACATGGTAATCAGCACATCTAAGTCTTGCATTAATCATTGGCTATCAGTTGTGATGGGACCAACATAATGAAGATCCTTGAGTTATAAGCTAGATTTCAGATTAAATATTATCTGTATCACCCAAAGTGGAAGTCAAATTTATGTGAGTTCATATCCATCACATCCTTAACTTTCTCAGCTTCTCAAGCTTTACCAGAACCATTTCTTTTTACAACTGTGCCCACAGTATTTCAACCAAATCATTACTTTAAGGTACCTATAAAAAATTATCACTAAGTCAGGAATGTTGAGGTGCTGCTGAGGTGTTTATTCCATAAATTTGGTATGGCCCAAGAGGCAGATCCAAGATGGACCAGCATAGGTGGACACTGAGATCCCTCCCTGGTCAGAATACATCAAATGTACACCTATATTTAGAGTCATTCCCCCTGAGAGACAACTGTGAGCTAATTGAGCAGCTTCTGCACAATAAGCAAGAAAGACTGCACGGAGAAGATCAAGGAACTGTGAGAATTCCCCAGGAGCTGAGGAAACAATGCAGGACTGGAAGAACCAGCGAGCACCTTTTCCCAAGCACACGACAGTGGGCATGAGCTGAATCTAGTTTGTCTGGCTGACATGCAGGGTACTGGAATGTATCCCCAGCCATCCCTCCTAGAGCTATACCCAGAACAAACAGGAGGGCACCAGTGCATGCGTATAAGGGGCCTCTCCACTAGTGATTGATCCAGCAGGCACAGCAGAGTGCTTCTTGAGGTACCCACTAGGCTGTGTGACAGGTGAGCTGCCCCACTTGAAGCGAGTGTGAGGTTTGCAAAATGAGACAGAATATGTCTACAGTGCTACCCTGTCCAAAAAAAAAAAAAAAAGGGCAGAGGTAGTCAGGTGCTGCTGAGTGTTTGCATATGGCTGCACTTCCTGGAGAGAGAGTGGAGCTAGAAAAGCACTGTGGTACCCATGGGCACAACCACTCCACCCAGAGAAAGTGCAGAGACAGCAAGGCACGGCAGCGTGCACATGCGTGACTGCCTGCTTGAAGCAAGTACAGAGCTACCCAAACACTGTGCCATCTACACACAGGGCTGTCCTGTGCAGACTGAGTGTGGTGTTGCTGTGCTTTTGGACAGGGCGGCCCCACCTGGACAGAGTGCAGAAACAGTGGAGCATGGCTGTGCATGCATGGCAGGCTTCCCCAGAAGGAGAAAAGATGGCATTAGTGAGGCAAAAACACCTCTCACCAGTAAAGGCATATGTAAAATGATCACAGTGAATCAACTACATGAAAAGCTAAAATGAAAGTTAAACTACAGTAGTAGAAAAATTAATTAACAGTTCAATAAATAATAAAGGGATACACAAAGCAAAAAATAAAAAAAAATGACTTCAAGAAATAAAAATGGGAGAGTAAAGATACAGTGATTTTAGAATTCAATTAACCTGAAATGTCTATTAGCCTAAAATAGACTGCTATAGATAAAGATGAATATATAGATATAAAATTCATGGTAATCATAAACATGAAAACACACAAAAATATATACACAAAAAAGAGAAAGTAGTCCAATCAAACCAGTAAAGAAATCCAATATATCAAAAGATCAAGAGAAGAAGGGAGGGACAGAGAAGAACAATGAAAACAACTAAAAAAACCACAATTAACACATGGCAGTAAACACATATCTATTAAGAATTACTTTAACTATAAGTGGACTAAAATATCCAATCAAAAAACATAGGGTGTAAGAATAGATTTTTTAAAATGACTCATCTCTATGTTGCTTACCAGAGACTCATTTCAGATCAAAAGACACACACAAAGTAAAGGAAAGGAAAAATGTATTTCATGCAAATGGAAATTAGAAAAAAAAAAAAAACCTAGAGTAGTACTTATATCAGACAAGAGACTTTAAAACAAAGGCTCTCATAAGAGACAAAGAACATTTTATAATGAGATAGAGGTCAATCCAACAAAAGGATGTAACTCTAAAACATCTACACATCAGTGTAAGAACACCTAAGTATATAAAGCAAATATTGATGGAAACAAAAAAAGAGATGGATAGTGAGACAACAATATTAGGAAATGTTAACATGCCATTGACATCAGAGAATAGATTATCCTGGCATAATATAAATAAGGGAACAACAGCCTTAAAAGAAACATTACAGTATATGGACTTAATTGATATTTTTAGAGCACTTCATCCAACAACAACAGATTATACGTTCTTTTCACATATACACGCAACATTTTCCAGGATCAACCATGTTAGGCCAAAAAAAAGTCTCAATAAATTCAATAAAATTTAAATCATATCAAGCTCTTTCTTCAATCACAACTATATCAACCTAGAAATCAATTGCACAAAGAAAACTGAAAAACACAGAAACACACAAAGGTTACACAACAAGTTACTAAACCAGTGAATGAGTTAAAATTGGATTAGGGAAAAAAGTCAAGATACCCTGAGGCAAATGAATATAAAAACACAATGATCCAAAATCTATGGGACATAGCCAATGCAATCCTAAGAGAGAAATTCTACCTCAACATCAGAAAAAATCTCAAATAAATGATCTAAACTTTCACCTAAAGGAACTAGAAAAAGATGAAGAAACAAAGCCCAGAATGAGTAGAAGGAAATAATAAAGATCGGAGCAAAAATAAGTGAAACAGAGTCTGAAAACACAATAGAAAACATCTATGAAAACAAAAGCTGGGTCTTCAAAAAGATAAGCAAAATAGATAATTCTTTAGAGAGATTCATTAAGGCAAAAAAGAGCAAGGGCCCATATAAATAAAAGCAGGAATGATTGTCTTTCACCAACTAGCTTATTTCATTTAGCATAATAGTCTCCAGTTCTATCCACTCTGTCACAAAAGGTAGGAATTCCTTCTTCCTTTCTGCAGCATAGTATTTCATTGTTCAAATGTACTAGTTTTTTTATCTTCTCATCTACTGATGGACACTTATGCTGTTTCCAAATCTTGGCTGTTGTAAATAGTGCTTCTATGAACATGGTGGTACATAAATTCTTTTAAATCAGTGTTTCAAGATCCTACTGATATATTCCCAGAAGTGGAATTGCTGGGTAAAAAGGCAGTTCTATTTTTAGCTTTTTGAGTAATTTGCATACTGTTTTCCACAGTGCCTGCACCAGTCTGCATTCCCACAAAAAGTGCACTAGAGTTCCCTTTTCTTCACATCCTCACCACCACTTGTTGTTTGTTGATGTATTAATGATAGTCATTCTGATAGGTGTGAGGTAATATCTCATTGTGGTTTTAATTCGCATCTCTATGATGGTCAGTGATGCCAAGCATCCTTTCATATGTCTCTGGGCCATCTGTATGTCCTCCTTAGAGAAGTGTCTACTCAGGTCCTTTGCCCATATTTTAATTGGATTGCTAATCTTTCTGGTATTGAGCAATATGAGTTCTTTATATGTTTTGAAGAATAAACCCTTGTCCAGTGTATCATTGTCAAATATGTTCTCCCACACAGTAGGTTCCCTTTTTATTTTGATGACAGTTTCTTTAGCTGTGCAGAAGCTTTTTAATTTGATATTTTCCCATTTGCCCTAGGAGATATATTGGCAAAAATACTGCTATGTGAGATAACAAAATTTTATTCCGCCTGTGTTTTCCTATAGAATTTTATTGTATCACAACTTATATTTAAGTCTTTTATCCATTTTGAGTTTTTTCTGGTGTACGGTGTAAGATGGTGGTCTACTTTCATTTTTTGTATGTACCAACCCCATTCTCCCAACACCATTATTGAAGAGACTGTATTTACTCTATCATCTGCTTTTGCCTCCTTTGTCAAATATTAATTGACCCTAAAGACCTGAGTTTATTTCTTGGCTCTCTATTCTGTTCCATTGATCTATGTGTCTGTTCTCATGCCGGTACCAGGCTGTTTTGATAACAGTGGCTTTGTAATATAGTTTGATATCAGGTAATGTGATCTCTCCCACTTGTTCTTCTTTGTTCTCCAATTCTCTTTCTAAAGATTTCTGAGGATATTCAGGGTCATTTTGGGTTCCATATAAATTTTTGGTAAAATACAAATGCCATATATTCTCACTTATAAGAGAAATCTAATGAATGAAATAAACTAATGAGCAAAACAAGACCAGAGGCATAGAATCATGGAAGAGACTTACAGTGGGGAGGGGTGAAATGGGAACTAATTGAAAGAAGGTGCAGGGATTAGTCAAAGAACACATAAAAAGAACCCATGGACATGGACAACAGTGAGGAGACTGATTATGGAAGTGGGATGGTGGCTGGGTATATGGGGGTGAAGAAGGGAAAAGAAGGACAACTCTAGTAGCACAAATAAAATATTTTTCAAAATAAAATAAAATCAGAAATGAAAAAGAAATAACAAGTGAAATTACAGAAATACAAAGGAATATAAGAAAAGTACTATAAACAACTATATGCCAACAAATTGGACAACCTGGAAGAAATGGATAAATTCCTGGAAAAATATAATCATCCAAGATTGAATCAAGAAGAAACAAAAATTCTGAAAAGACTGATAACAAACAACAAAATCATTCAATAATCAAAAAACTTTCAACATACAAAAGTTCTGAAAAAAAAAATAGCTTCCGAGGTGAATTTTACCAAACATGTAAGGAAAAAGTAATACCTATCCTTCTCAAACCAGTCTAAAAAACCGAAGAGGAAGAAAAGTTCCCCAAATCATTTTACAAGGCCAGAATCAGCCAATAATAAAACCAGACAAAGATACTATAATACAAAAGTATTACAGACTAACATTGCTGATGAACATAGATGAAAAATCCTGAACATAATATTAGCAAACTGAATTCAACAATATTTTTAAAAGACCATGCAGCATGAACAAGTGAGATTTATTTCTGAGATGTAAGTTTGGTTCAATATCCTCAAATCAATTGAAGTGATACACTGCATAAACAAAATGAAGAATAAAAATCATATGATCATATCAATAGATGCAGAAAAAGTGCTTGACAAAATCCAACATAGATTTATGATAAAATCTCTCAGCAAATTAGGGACAGAGGGAACATACCTCACCATAATAAAGGCCATATATACTAAACCCACAGCTAACATCATACCCAATGGTGTATATCTGAAAGCTTTTTCTTTAAGATAAGAAACAAGACAAAGATATACACTTTCTCCACTTTCATTGAACATAGAGTTGGAATTCCTAGACACAGTAATCATACAAGAAAAAGAAATAAAAGGCATCCAAATTGGGAAGAAAGAAGTAAAACTATCATTATTCACAGAGGACATGAAACTATACATAGAGAATCCTAAGGATTCCAACAATAAACTATGAGAACTAAAAACACAAATCAAGACTATCGTGAGATACAAAATTAATATTCAAATTCAGTTGCATTTTTATATACCACTAATAAATTCTGAGAAAGAGGAAATTAAGAAAACAATTTCACTTACAATCGCCTCAAAAGAAATAAAATACCTAGAAATGAATTTAACCAAGGAGGTAGAATATCTGTACTTAGAAAACTATAAAACATGGAAGAGAAAATTGAATATATAAATAAATTGAATATATAAATAGATTGGGAACTGCTATAACATGTTCATAGACAGGAAGAATTAACATTGTTAAAATGCCAATACTACCCAAAGCAATCTGTAAATTCAGTACAATCTCTGTCAAAATACCAAAAGCATTTTTCACATAACTACAACAAATAATCTTAAATTTTATATGGAATCACAAAAAGCCTAAGTAGCCAAAGCAATGTTGAGAAAGAAAACAAAGTTGGAAGCATCATACTACCTGATATCAAATTATACTATAAGGCTTATGATAATCAAAACAGCATGATAATGACATAAAAACAGTCATGCGGATCAAAGAGACATATAGAGAGCCAGAATATCAACTCAAACTAATATAGTCAATTAATCTATGACAAAGGAAGCAAAACTATACAAGGAGTTTAATGTAGTCTCTTCAGTAAATTATGCTGTGCATACTAAAGAGATACACGGACAGAAATAAAACTGAATGACTTTCTTATACAATATACAAGAATAATCTCCAAATGGATTAAAGACTGAAATGTAAAACCTAGAAAAAAATATAGACAGCGAATCTTTGCCATCATTCTTAGCAATATTTTTCTTTTTGGATTTGTCTCCTTGAGCCAGAGAAACAAAAGAAAATACAAACAAATGGGAGTTTTCAAACTTAAAACCTTTGCACATTGTAGCAAAACATCAACAGAATATAAGACAACCTACTGAGTGGGAGAAGAAATTTGCCAATGATAAGGCATTAATATCTAAAAATAAAGGAACTCATACAAGTTCACTCCAAAAAAAAAATAATACCATTTAAACTTCCTACTCAGGCAAGGCAAACAAGGCAAAGGGGGTCCATTTGGAAGGCAATTTATAGACACGAGAGGGTCCTGCTGTGTTAGAAAAGTCTAGAAGCACATTTCCCAAGTGTGATGAAATGGAGATAATTTTATTCTTAAAAGTATCTCTTTAGGAAGACTCCCATGTTTTCTTGAAAGGCCGGCAGTGATAGGTATTCTTAAGCAAAAAGCTCGGACACTGACTAAAGGCATCAAAGATGGCCAACATTTTAGAGAAAGAAGTGAGTCCAATTCTACCGAAGGAAAAAGAAAAAGAGAGAGAGAGAAGAGAAAATAAAATAAGTTGAAAGGAGGAGGTAGGTAAGAAAGAAAGGGAACAGCTCTGGCTGGTGTGCCTCAGTGGATTGAGTGCCAGCCTGAAAACCACAGGGTCGCTGGTTCGATTCCCAGTCAGGGCACATGCCTGGGTTGTGGGCCATGTCCCCAGTAAGAGGCGAGTAAGAGGCAACCACACATTGATATTTCTCTCCCTCTCATACTCCCTTTCCTTCTCTCTAAAAATAAATAAATAAAAATCTTAAATAATAAAAGAAAGATGGGAATAAAACATAGAACTCAGTTAAAAATCCTTCCCATTCATAAACTTCATTAATCTTCAGCAAAATCATTATTCTCTTGAGGTATAGGTATGAGTAGATTTTTAAATCAAATTCAGTAAAGGGCTGAATGGATCAAATCCAGTAAAAAATGAGGGTCAAATTTGGGTCAAGGGAGGGTGAAACCGAGACAGGATAAAAGGATGTAGAAACTGGAAATGGATGTAACCAAGGGAAACTAAGAATAAGGGATCTTTAAACTACAATGGGAATAATTTCGGCCTATTTTCCGCTGTGGATCTAGTATAAAAAGGAGCTCACTTTTATCTATAGGGACACAAGCCCTTAGCTAACACCAAATTTGCACTGGGAAAGGAGCAGGGGGAAAACCCCAATACCACCTGGAAAACTGCAGTGCCAAGATTAACGCGGGGTCTTTGGAAAGACTGATGTCGGACTTCTCTGATGATATGCAGTCTAAATCTGAAGCCTGTCATGCATTCTGTGCTTGTATGCACAAATCGCTCCAGGGCCAGGAGTTGGTTTCAGCACGCAGAGGCAGAGTGAAGTGGTTGGATGTGCTAAGATGAAAACACCTTGGGCAAGGGCTCAAATTTATAACACACAGGAGTCACAGTGGACGTGAAGAATCAGTTTAAATGTCAGATATTGCTTAAGAAGACATCAAAAACAAGTTCATAATAGTGTCTACATATATAGAATATGGATTGTTTTGAAGGTTAGCCTCATGAGGTTTTGCAATAGTTTGCTTCATTGTTAACTTTGTGTTGCGATACACTTTACATGTGAACTTTACAAGTGAGGGCATTACAGAGAATTTGTGGAGAAGTGCATTAAAAAAATAAAAACAAGCAACACAAAACAAACTCTGAAAAGACAGAGATATAGAGAATGATGGGAGGTAATGGGGAGAGACGAAGTGGGAAGAAAACAGTCAAGTAGGTTAAAACATCCAGCAATCCAGCCAGAGGATTCGTTTTCTCATCATTTAGTTTTGCCAGCCTTCCACACCCTACCATGCTTTGTCGCAAGTGTTACAAATGACCTTTAATATGGCTAGGTTGAAAACCAGGGGAGGAAGTCAAAGGTAGGACCTAATTTAAAATGATATTCTATTTGATAAAAAAGATTTTTTTAATCACCAGAGGTCTGGCTTCTCTGATATAAGAAAAACAAGAAAAATTAATTCCATCTTCTGTCCTTTGTTTCTTCTCCCTTCTTTCTCCTTTTTCTGTATTTTGAGATCCTGGTTGTCCTGACTTTTTTTTTCCACTCTAATGCTAGGGCATGTGTGTTCTCCACTCAGATATTAACAAAAGCATTCCTGACAGTTCTAGCCTTGGATTTATCTCTTCTCATGCTATATTTTTTCTTGAGAACAGCAGAGTGTCAACATTAAGAATACAGTTTGGAGCCAGTCTGCCTGGGTTCAAATTCTGACTATCACATACATAGAATTATGACCTCCAGCAATGACTAAGTCTCTCTGAGCCACACTTTATAAAATGGTGACAATAATGGTGCCTTCCTCTCTGGGCTGTATAAATATAAATGATTTAAACTATGACTTACGGCCTGGCTGGTGTAGCTCACTGGGCTGAGCGTGGGCCTGTGAACCAAACGATCGTGGTTCGATTCCCAGTCAGGGCACATGCCTGGGTTGCAGGTCAGTTCCCAGCAGGGGACGCATGAGAGGCAACCATACATTAATATTTCTCTCCCTCTCTCCTTCCCTTCCCCTCTAAAGATAAATAAATAAAATTTTTTTTAAAACCTATGACTTATGCTTAGAACAAGGTCAGGCACACAGCACTGTTAACTTTTTGGCATTATTATGATGCTCAGAAAAACAATTCATTCACTCCTATACCTTCAAATTCTTGCCATCATGAGAGTAACCTTTGTCTCTGCTTTCCTCTTCCATTCATCAGTTGTAACCTCACCCCTATGTGACTGAATTCCTGTTGTATATTGTCTGATTACTCTGTGAACACCTCTGCATTACATACCCCAAACTGAAGTCTTCATATTTTTTCTTCTTTTTTTCTGTTCTGGGTTTTTGAAACAATATCACAGTCTTTCCATCGTCCAACCACCAAACCTCTTATCCAAGTTAAATTGCTTATTCTTCTATTTCTACATTTCATCTCTAACTATTGTTTTCAGATATGCCCCACATAGGTGTCTACCTGTTTTATTTCCTTTTTACTGTCTGAGTTCAAACTCTCATAACTGCTTCTCTGAATCACTACCGTAGGCTGTGAGCTGGTCTCCCTACCTCCATCTTCTTGTCTCTTCAACATATTGTCTACATGAGCAACAAATCATCACGCTGAAACTCTATCTGCTTTAATTACTCCCTTGCTCAAATTATGTTCAACTTATTACTCTTTAAGAGTGCTTTAAAAGCTCATTAGGTAGGTTTTCAAGATGCTTTATAATCTTCCCACAAGGCCTGTCTGCACATTCGTCTTTTATGACAACAAAAGCTTCCTCTGTTCCAGTCCTGTCTACGGCTCAGAGCCCCCCAAACACGCTTAAATTTCTTACCAGCATGATGTACTGACTAGAATACATTTTCCCTTATCTCAGTTTGTCAAAATTTGGCTTAGATTGAGTCAATACTCAATCTAAATTCCCTTTTTGAATGAAGATTTCGATTGCCTCCCCAGCCTCACTAGATTTGGCATTTCCCCCTGTCTCCTCACTAGCATTTATTTAGGGCTCATGAAAACTGCTATACTATTGATGCATACCTGAGAGTATCAACTGTATACTGTACAACTGGTTGAATAACTTAGGAAGGGTACTTGCATTACTCATTATGGCCCTATAATGTAGGTGATTATGATTGCTTCAATTTACATAAGGAAATTGGAGATGATACATTGAACCAATTGCCCAAATACATTCCTAGGAATAGTCAGAAACAAAGAGACACACGAATGTGTGTGTATCTCTTGAAACACTGCTCATTTCATGACCATTTATTTCAGTTCTTTGAAGGATCGCAGACAAGAACCACCTGAAGCTGCTTACTGAAATGTATTATGAATTTACAGTCTCAGGGCCACTGGTAAAGGGAGAAGAAACCTGCATCTTTAATGATTTCCCCAGGTGATTCCATGCACTGGCAATTTTCAAAGCAGGGCTATAGTTCATAGACCCTCTCTTTTATTACCTCGATTACTGTGTAGAGTAAATTAGTGCTGAAATAGTTTCTTGAGGGCAAGAAGCATGTCTTATTTTTCTCTTCATCTGCCACAGTTCATACCAAGGTGCCTTATACATAATATATACTTCATACATTTTATTTGAATTATTGCCAATTTCTGTGTTTCATCACAGTAAAAATTATTATGAACCTGTTAACAGTCAGTAATATATTTTCTTATGTGGCAAGCAGTGGGAAATATTTTTGAAGCTTTGACTTAACATATATACACAAACACATTCACATAATATATATTAATTGTAGAACATTTGGAGGAATGTAGGAAATAGGAGAATGAAAAAGATCACCCAAGGGACATGATCACCCAAGGGACATGCTTCTTGTCATATTTATGTAAATCTTTAAGTATTTCTTCTATGTATATTTTATATATTTTAATGAAATTATACATGATGTATGTATGTGGATATATTTTATATATATATACACACGTTGATAACAGTGAAAACAGCAACAATTTTGTAAATTTTATTTGATGCAAAATCTGGCATTACTATTATTGAAAGTAAACTACCTATATAGCGACCTTTTCTTTGCAAAACTGTTTCCAGGTTCTAGGGGCGCTGCCAAAGTAATGTAGATACTCCCACCCTGTTTCAATTAGTATCACAAAAGCTCAGAAGTAAAGAAACTCATTTAACTTCTGGGGCGGGGTTTTGCCACTTTGTTGTCCTCTATCTGATGATGGCAGGATGTTCTGCACAACATCTGTTAAGAAGGCTCTCTCTCATTTAAATGAAATGCAATGCACTGCCCAAGCTAACAGAAAAAGGAAAAATGAAAACACCTCATGAAGACTTTCACTGAGGGAAAATCTTGCAACTCTGCCTCAAGGTTGTGGACACTCTTGAGAATCACTCTTCATTTCCAGCTCATATCACCAATACTGTTTCCAAAGGGACAGGTAGTGTCCCTTTGTGTGGTTCACATTTGAGACTTCAATTCAAGAATAAAAAGTATTTCACTTAGCATAATGCTCTCCAGTTCCATCCACGCTGTCAAGAAACGTAGGAATTCCTTCTTTCTCTCTGCTGTGTAGTGTTCCACAGTGTAAATATACCACAGTTTTTTGATCCACTCACTTACTGATGGGCACTTAGGTTGCTTTCAGCACTTAGCTATTGTAGATTGTGCTGCTATGAACAGTGGGGTGCGTAGGTTCTTTTGAATTGGTCACTTGGGATTATTAGGGTATAGTCCCAGCAATGGGACCACAGGGTTGAAAGGCAGTTCCATCTTTAGTTTTTTGAAGAAATTCCGTACTGTTTTCCACAGTGGCTGCACCAGTCTGCATTCCCACCAGCAGTGCACTAGGGTTCCCTTTTCTCCACAACCTCACCAGCACTTGTTTGTTGATTTGCTAGTAATAGTCAATATAACCAATGTGAAGTAGTATCTCATTGTTGTTTTAATTTGCATCTCACTAATGGCTAGTGATGTTGAGCATTTTTTCGTGTGTCTATGGAATTTAATCAGCAAAATAAACAAGTGAGCAAAATAGAACCAGAAGCTAGAAATAAAGAATAAACTGACAGTGACCAGAAGGGAGCAGGGAGAGAGGTAATGGGGGGAAAAAGGGGAGGGGGCAAAAAAAGGATCATGAATAGAGAATTTCTGGGCATGGCCAACAGCGGGGATTGACTGTGGGAGTCAGGGGAGATGGGGCAGCGGGGAGCAATAGGAAAAAAGATGAGACAATTATAACTGAACAACAATAAAAAATAAAAGAGAAAAGAATAAAAATTATTTTTTTATTCTCTTCACACATCTAAGAGAACTAATGCTAAAAAAAAGTAGACTATAATAGTAATACAAATGGAGAATCTTTAAGTAAATGATAAAAGATTCAGTAACTCTTTATCTCCTTTTTTTCTAAAAAGTTCACTAGAAAAGGCAGTAAAAGAATTAAAAGTCGACTAGAAAGGACAGTAAACCAAAAGAACAAAAATAATAAGAAAGGAGAGGATAGCAAAATCTTTTTGGAAATGGTAGAGCAGAAGGACAAGTGGCAATGGAATTAGCTAAGATCCAGACTGGCAATGAGAAAAATCAAGAGACAGCATAAATTGTGCTAAACACCCCAAAATGCTCTCTAAACACCCCAAAGAATGTTTATTTTAAGTGATTCTGGAAGTAGGAAGGAAAGAAGGAGTGAAAAACAGTGGATTCATCAAAATCTAAGAAGACAGACTCCAGATTTCTTCCAACAGCCCACACAGCAAAGTAACAACACAACTCCAGCCTCAGCACAAGGACAGAGGAATACACTCTCGAAAAAATAACACAAGCTGGACCCATGCCTCACACCATTTACAAAAATTAACTCAGAATAAATAGCAACATAAATATAAAGCTAAAACCATAAAATTCTCAAAAGAAGACATAAGGCTAAGTGTTCATGACCCTTCATTTGACAATCGATTCATAGATTGACAGCAAAAGCATGAACAACAAAAGAAAAAATAGATAAATTGTACATCACTGAAATTAAAAATATTTTTCAACATTGTGGTAGCTTCAGGAGGGTGGCCTGGTTGAGACAGAAGAGGGTATAGGGGGAATAAATGATAATGAAAAAATACAATAAAAATTAAGTAAAATAAAATAATATAAAAACCATTGCAATTTAAAAATAAAAAATCTATCAAAGGACTTTAATCAAAAAAAACAAAAGATAACCTAAAATATTTTTAAAATTTATAAATCATAGATTGAATAATTATTCAGATTAGTATCCAGAATATAAAAAGCACTCTTTTAACTTAGCAACAAAAAAACAAACAGCCCAATTAAAACATGGGCAAAGGATTACATATACATTTCTCCAAAGAACACATACAACAAGCACAGGAAAAACTGTTCAATATTATTAGTAACTAAGGAAATGCATATCAAAATCATAATGGATATGACTTCATACCTACTAGGATGCTTATAATTTAAAAAAAACAAAAGGAAACAAGTGTCGGTGAGAATGTGGACAACTGGGGCCCTCATATACTGCTGGTGGGAACGGAAAATGACTCAGCCACTGTGGAAAATGTTTGCTCAAAAAGTTAAGCATAGATTTTCATATGACTAGTCTATATGACTAAGCATTTCTAAATATGTAGGCATATACCTCAAATAATTCAAAACAAATTCATGTACACAAATTCTTCAGTTAGTGCTATTCACAACACACAAAAGATGGAAACAACCCAAATGCCCACTGATGGATAAATAGATGAATAAATTGTGGTGTATACATACAGTGAAATATTATTCAACCATAAAAATGGATGAAATGCTGATCATGGTACAACATGAATGAAACTTGAAAACATTATGCTACGTAAAAGAAGCCAGACACAAAAGATCACTTATTATATGAGTTCATTTCTAGAAAATATCCAAAACAGTTAAATCCATATAGACAGAATGCATACTAGTGCTGCCACAGGCTAGAATGAGGGGAAAATAGGTAGTTAAATGCAATGTCCTTCAGAGGTGATGAAAATGTTTTGGGACTACGTGGAGCTGATGATTACAGAATACTATGAATGCGGTAAATCATAGAATTGTTCAGTTTTAAATGGCTAGTTTTATGTTATATAAATTTTACCTCAATAATTTTTAAACATTATTTTTAAAAAGACAATACAGAGTATTCCTGGGCAGGAGGACATCAGGAACAACAGTAGTTGGCTGTACATTGTGAAAATAGGGAAGGTAAAGCATATTAAGTGAAATAGCCATCTTTCTTCCCAAACTGAGTTGCAGAATCTTGTCAATTGTGAGGGGCTCTGCCCACAGAAGCCCCCCAGCTGCCACAGATGAAAACAATACTACCAAGACATGATCTGCTTGGGAGGAAAAGTGACTGATCTCTCAAAGGGGAAGGGCCCCCCGAGTCCTTACCTCAAAGGTATTCATTGGGTTCCTAACACACAGGACTACAGGTAAAGCTCATCAATCAATGTCAGGCAGTAAGGGTCAAACAACAGATAACAAAGAACTCTGAGGGCCTATTTTGAGTCAGGGTCAGATAGCTAAAGAGCCATAAAATTTTGAAGAACAAACTCACTTCTCTCTTGGTGCCTTATTTAATTGAGAGCATTCTAAACAAAGCAGATTTCACAGGATTTTGCATATTCTTTCTTAAGCCTGATTGCCCTAGGGAACCCACCCTTTCCAGCACAAGGTGGTACCCATCACCAGCATTGTCTCAGGCTTAAGGCATTGTCTCAGGCTTAAGTCAGGCAGGGGGAGTAAGGCAGCCAAGAGATTAGGAGACTTCTGGCAAACAGAATGAGGACTCAGGCTATGTCAGAATAGCCAGGGAGCAAGGGTCCATCACCCCCTCTTTTCTGCAGCCCTCAGAGTCCTTCCTTGAGGGCCTCCCAAGTGACTGTGTCTGGCTTAGGTTGCCCCCCCCCCCAGGGGTCTTACCTGTCATTGACTAACTGACCAAGCATTAGGGGCCAGAGATGGATGAAGAAGAAGCAGTGTGCCTGCCAGGGAGATAAGATTTGTCTCCTTAGTGGCTCACGGCCTGAAGGTTGCTCATTCAGCCTTAGCCATGGGGGTTTTACAGCTCCTGAAACCAGGCAGAGTGGTTCCCAACAGTCAACAATGTTTTAAGGACTTTTAAATGCAGGATTATGCATTCAACAAAGTCCTCAAGGCCTCATTGTTATACAGGGGCCAAAATGGAAAATAGGAACCAAAACACAGAAAAAAAAAAAGGAGCAAAGGGACTTAAAGAGACATAGACCACGGAGAGAATGAAAAACAAGACAAAATATCTCCTAAAGAATAAAAATAACTCAACCATTAAATAAGAATAGGATGACATTTAAGAAAACAGTAAAATTTACAGAGCTCTGGAGACAAAACACATGACAACAGATTAAATTCTCAGTGTGTATTGGACAATAAAATTGGGCAAAATTTAAAATAGGTACAATTGAAAAGAAATAGAATAGAAAAAAATCATCTGGAAAGTAAGAATTCAAGACAGAAAAAAGATAGAAAATAGAGGGGGTAAATAATCAAAGACCTAATTAAATATACATGTATTTCAGAATTCAATTCTTCTTCCTTGACTCTCTTGCATACCCTTCCAATCAGGCTTTACTTCCACTCTATCAAAGCAGCTCTTGTCAAAGTCATTTGTCATCTCCAAGTTGCTATATTCAATATCCAGTCGCCAGTCCTTCCATTCCTGTACCTCTCTGCATCATTTGACACAGTTGCTTACTCCTTCCCTCCTAAAATCCTTTGATCATTCGACATCCAAAAAGCCATTTTCTAGATTCTTCTAACACCTCATTAGGGACTCTACCTTAGTCTGTTTTGCTAATGCTACACTCTCCAGACTATACCTGGGCAGCTTCTAGAATCTCTACTTTTCTCTACTGACCTTCCCTTGCTTATTTCATTCTGTTCCATGACTTTAAATACCATTTCTATACTGACGGCTTGCAAATGAAGAGCTTAGTTCCAGAACTCTAACATGAATTACATACTCCTATATCTAATGAGCTATTCAGTACCCATCCAGACGATATCAAAGTGAAGTTTCAAACTTCTAAGTTTGACAGTTGAATTGACAATGTTCAACTCTCAAACTTGTTCCTTTTCCCGGTTTCTTTATCGCACTAAACTGCTTCATAGCACTCTTCCATTTACTTTAGCTACAATTTTTGCTGTTGTTATTTTACCTATTTCCTTACATTTAAGATTCAATCCATTGACACTTCATATCAGATTTCCCTTATAAATGGGTCCAGATCTAACTATTTACCTTCTCCAATTTACCCCTGTAGTTCAAGCTACAGTGCCTCTCACCTGGACTATTGCAATAGCCTCTTTTGCCTCATTCCTACCAGTCTTGTTGTCACACAGCACACAGTGTATTCTTTACAAAGAAATCTAAGGAAACGTGTAAAGTGTAAGCCAGATCATGCAATTTCTATTTTAAGATTTCTCCAGTTGACTGCAATCTCACTCAGAATAAAAGTCAAAGGACTTACAAGTATCTACAAAACACCACATAATTTCACTTTCTACTGCTCTGTACCTTGCTAAATCAACTGTACTAACTTTCTAAAGTCCCTCAAATATGTCAAAGGTATATCTCCCTTGGCTTCTTTCCTTCTGCTGCCTCACTTTTTTCAGATCCTTTCTTAAATGGCATCTCACCAGGGAAGCATTCACTGACAATTCTAGTTCCTTTAAAAAATAATGACTTACTCTCTTATTTAGATTCATAAAATAATAAAAATTCAAGCGACACTTAAATGTGTCAAAAAGAAAGAAAATATAATCCCAAATCCCACCACACATAAAAAATTAAATAATTGGTTTTCTGGGCAACTGCCCTCACAAATAAAAATACATGTATTTAGTGACTACAATGCTATTTCTGATGAAAATTATTAAAGTCTTATTTTATTTTAAGAAAATAAGAAGAAAGGGAAGTGAAATTGAACAAATTGTTAAACATGGATACATTTCTTTCCCATGATAGTTACTATTTTTCAAAGTGCTGTAAATTATTTAAAAGATTATGAAAATTATTATAAAGACAAAGTTTTTTTATAAATATGTTTTCAATTTAGAGGTGTCAATGTAGTCCTTGCTCTGATGGTGTAATTAATACTCTTATTCTACTTTACCTCCTAAGCTTTATGAGTTATATTATCAATTTTGTATGATCGTACTTAGTATTTAGATTCCATTCTATAACTATAGTTCTCTTGAGATTTTAGTTTTAATTCAATGTTTAAATAGAATCAATGATTACTATCAGTTACCCAGTATTCCAAAATTACTTTTTATTTCTATTTAGTTTCAATGGGTTAGATTTCTTTCTCCTGGTATTTTTCAATAAGGAATCATGGGTGCTGCATTCCCTGAGTTCTTTTATGTTTGAAAATGTTTATCTGTTGATTTTGTATTTGAACCCCTTTGCTGAGTATTCCCTCTTATGGATTGCACTTTATTTTCCATAAACTAAATAGATGGTGCTCCATTTTATTTTGCCACTGAATGCTTTGGTGGATTCATTTAAAGGCAATTTAATTTCTCCTTGATTTTTTTATTTTAATATTCCTCCTAGAAGCCTGATTCATTCATGATAGCTTAATGAGGATATACAATAATTTTAATTATTTTGTATCATTTTCTCCTGTATCTGTGTCTCTTAAATAGTAAATTTTCAACCTGTTTCATTTTGGAGGGAAATCTCATATGGTACTATATTCTTCTATCCATTGGATTTTCTACTCCAAAAACATAGCTATCCTTATGTTGGATTTTAACTAGCTTTCTTTCATATCTGTAATATTCTCTTTAATTTGTTTATTTCTTTTTTATTTAAGCATGCTGGCATAAAATATTAGTTGTATTAGTTTTAGGTGTATAATAGAGTGATTCAATATTTGTATACCTTGCAATATAATTCTGGTAATCACCAACATGTCACCGTGTAATCTGATCACATCCATCCAATTTTGGGGGGATTATTTATCTTCGCATTCTTTGTGATTATCTGAAATCTTTATGTTATTAATGCTATTTCAGATCTATCTTGTTATTTTAAATGTATTTATTAGTTTGACTTTTCATTTGCTTTCTTAGCTATCCAATTTCCTCTGTAACTTCATTTTGAAGTGAATTTCTCATTTTATTCAAATAGCATGTTTACTAACTTGTTCAGTACCATGGAGCACTTGTGGAGTACTATCTTGTATGTCTTGGTTTTGTTTTATTTTGCATTGTGTTATTTTCCTGGATTGTATTTACTATGTCTGTTTATATTTTTTTTCCCCATGCAGAAACTACCTGCCTCCTAATATTAATTCTCCCATTTTCCGAGTAATAAAAGCCAAATTTCAGACATATGGCTGCTTGGATTAAAGGTTACTTTTCATCCTCCTCTGGAGTTAAGTATGGCCTGAGGTTATGTTCTAGCCTCTTTGATGTAATTAGAAACGTATTTAACTTATGTCAAGTATGTTTTAAGAAGTGGAAAACACTCTTTCTTCTTTCCCTTTTCCTGATGCCTAAATGATGAATATAAGGCTATAACTCGAATTGTCATTTTGGATGTCTAATTACTTCTTAAAACCCAGATCTGATTATACTGTTAGGAGCTCTAAACAACCTGGACCTCCATCTACAGACTCTTTTACCATAAGAAATAAATATGAAAAATCTTGCCTAAGCCACTGTTTTCTTGAAGTTTGCTTTGATTACAGCTGAAACTAATCAAACTGGTAATCTTCCTCCATTCCTTCTCCCTTATCTCTCTCCCTGTCTTTCCTTTCTGGTCACATCTCTGCATAATTTCATGCCATTTTTTTCATTTTTCTCATTCTTCACAGCTCTGTTCAGGCTTGTTAGCTGTCATGTTCTCTGGGAGATGTCTTTGTTATTCCCTTTAGAGACCTCTTTGGTTTCCTCTGTGATCTGCAGTCTGTGAGCAGGATTTTGTGTTCCGTCTGTCCATTTCACTGCAGCCTGAGAACAGGAGCGCACGTGGGGAAGAGGGGACATCGGAGTCAGTGTGTCCTCTTAGAGGTGTAGAGATGGGCTGCGACATTCAAATGCTTACCCTACCTCTTGCTAGCACTGTGATCATAGGTGAATTATTTAACTTTGCTGTACCTCAGTTTCCCCATTCGTATAAAGGGATAAAATTAATACCTACATGGTACTGTTAGGAGGGTCAACTAAGACAATATAACTAAAGGGTTTGGAAATTTACCTGATGCATTCAGAGTACGAGCACCACTATCATCAATGCATGGACGCTGATGGTTCTTCTTAGCTTTTGTTAAAATGTGTACACTGATTA